>JZKD02S1674701.1:122186-163809 GCA_000966675.3 Picea glauca
AGGAAGATGGAGACAATGATGATGTAAATTTTCATTAAATTCATGTTTGTGGATGCAGGAAGCAGTTGCCTATATTGCAGGTTTGCAATGAAATGATCCAATTTTTTGGATTGACATCGGGTGCCATTGTTGGACTTTCAAAGGCCAACGACAGTCAAAGTCTTTTGGCAGTTTGGGGTTTGGTTGTATTTTAGAACAACTGGCAGGAAATATATTACAGGGGAATGTTTTATTTTTCTTATTTCATTCCTCTGTTTGGTTGATGAATACATTTTAAATAAGCTTATTTTACAAGCTTATTTTATAAGCTTGATTTATTGACATAGAATGTTGTTAAGGTCTATAATAAAATTAGTGACAGGGACAAAATATTCATGCTAGAAAATATGATTTGATTCCTATCAGTCAAAGAACACCTATAAATGAAGTTGACCTCCAAGAAATTCATTATAATCGGTCCTTCTGAGGATGTATCGAGATAACATAATGCAATATTTCTACCAATCCTTCCATGAACAACACTTTAGCTCATATATTTAGCAGACCTACTAACTACATCCCAAAAAATATGAAGGCTGAGAACAGGGTTTGCACTAAGACTAACATAGCAACCCTTCAAGTATGATTCTACCATATTTAGATAAAAGTAGGGTATAGTGACATGGCTTCACCTGGCAATCTTTAAAACCAAACTTCAACTGTATGAATGTCATAGTAGTGAATTGGTTAAATATTGATGCATTGAAACCTAAATTCTATGAATGTCATAGTAGTGAATTGGTTAAATAATGATGCATTGAAACCGAACTTCTAGAAAAAAAAACCGATGCATAAAACTTCATCTTTGTCAAAATTCAAAGTCTCCCCTTTAAAATTCAATTGTGGCAAAAAATAATATGAAAGAGCTTTGCTATAGTTTCAAATTTAAAGTGTTGAAATTCAAGTGGCCACAAGGAGCTTTGTTGTAGTCTCGAAGCATTAATTTTAATCTATATTTTTCTGAATATAGAAGGTGTCAAACTCAAAGTAATGAAATATATTCAAAAATAAAACTAAGAACCAACTCACATATAAAATGATTTAAATTATTGCCAAAGCCAGAAAAAAAAATGAAGGAAAGTAACATTGGTTATCAAATATTCAAATCTGCATAGAAGAAAAGGAAATAAACTCCCAATATAGAGTTGTTAATGATGTCAAAATAATAGAGTGAAAATAGAACCAGACATTGGAATGGAAATTCCTGGTCAGTCCCGTTGGATAGGATTTTTTCCTTATCTGAATCGCTAAACAATAGTGGTATGTTGTGATGCTATGACAAGGACATCGTAAACTCGGTTTTCCCCTCCCTCCCTTCTAGCTATCGAACCCATAAGAATGAAATCTCATGAAACTCCATGGGAGTAAGCCAGAGACAAACGAACAGGGATTGGAATTGTTTTTGAAAACAATGGGCATACAGGGATAAAAAAGAAACCTGGAAGCTGTCGCTTGGGCTTGGAGTCAGTGAAGCATAATACACGTGGAGAGATGAAACGTCCATCACTGATATATAATTTCTGGGAAGCCACAATTGAAGGTTAAAAAGCACAAACAAGGGACTTTTGGTGGTGGATCCCTCAGATGCCAACATGCAATTACGCCCCAGCTGAAACCACTTCACAGAACTGTTGGTTTTCTCTTATCTGATCATATGAAAACCTTCAAAATCCCTATAACAATACCATCTCGGAGTTAGAAGGCCCATTGTGTGTTTATGGAAACAGAGGAGATCCATCAAAGGACGCGACATAGGCACAAGCATAAATGGGAGCGGGACCATCGACATCAAAACTATCATCCTCGTATGTTCGAAAGAAAGTTGTAAGCTATATTCCCCCCCCCCGCTATCTCCAGCCAAGAAACAACGCTCCAGGCTTGCGTGCTGCGAGAGCCACTGTAATTGTCTCTTGCACATTCATTCTTGCACAAACTTCTTTATCCCGAGTAGTCAAAACAATTTTAAAACCTACATCATTGACAAACACTCCTAGGTTTTGAAGCTCTTCACTCGTCCACATATCGTTCACGCACATATCATCCAACAAAAGAAGACATTTTCTATTCTTTAAATAAGAGCGCAACCTCTCTGTTCGCCCTTCAAAATTGGATTTATCTGGAAGTTTCAAGGATAATCTATCGGCAACGCAATCTTGCAGATCTAAGATATGGGTTTTGGAGACTGTTACCTTTATGATGAGCTCAAATGAATTCCTCACCTTCTCGTTGTCATCGATGGCGTTAAGCAACAAAGTCTTACCAACGCCCCCCATGCCATGGAGACCAACAAATTGAATTTTGCTACCTTTATCGGCCAACCATGTCTCAACACGCTCCATCTGTGTAGATTGCTTTGAGTCTACAGCAAAATTAGATTCAGGGTTCTGAATGAGTACCTAAGGGCGCAGGGTAGGGTCCATGTATTCCCCGACGGGAGGAAAATTGTGTTGCGCCCTCTATGACCAGAGTTCATAAACATCTTGCTTCCAATCTATGATACTTTTGCCAATTCTATAGTGGCAAAGGCACCCAGGACAACAACCTAGGAAAATTTTGTGTTGTTGGTAATTCTCGTACTTGTTGTCAATAGACTCTGAACTTTTTTTTTAACTCGTTCGTCGTATCGAGAGGCACAATCGAGAAGGAAAATACGCGCCCATACCTGGTTGTGTCATCGAGTGGGAATTAGAGAGACGAACTTTCTCATCTTAAACAATGGCTTATGCATGTTCAGGGATTCTCCCAAGAACATTTTCCATTCATTGTGTAGATATAATCTTTGTAGATTAACATACAATAAATTCCAATCGCTCTTTAATCCATGGCAGGAAGTAACCTTGGGTTTAAAACAGAAATAAAGAGATGACACCAACCCCATGGACTGGTTACCCATCTCTGATTTTAGGTCCTAAGGCTACCTTAGAAGCACATTGCAATGCAACTTGGTAGATAAATCATAAACATAGGACAAATTTAAAAAGAGATAGCATTGCACTATAGCTTAGTAAATATGCCCTTGAATGGGTGAAAAGCTGATTATAAAATGTATGCAGTCGATATATACAGGAAGGATATAGATAGCATACATGTTCTTCATTATGAGTGTAAGTCACTTCGAGGGCTCCACTTGATGTAGCGGCCCAGACTTGCATTTAATGAGGTAAAAACTCCAATGAGGTTTGCACACCTTTTTTCTTTCCAGAATGACACAAGGATATATCAGGAAACCTTCCTCACCTTTATTGTGTTGTCTAAAGAGCAAGACAAGAGAAACTAGTCCCAACAGAGAAGAGAAATTACAATTGACGTGTGATCTCTCAGGGTCTATATACATCGAAAAGTTCCTAGGTCCTAAACCTGAGAATTTGTTTACACAATTTAGATATACAATCATTTGAAATTGGAGACATACGTCATTTTCCAGAAAGGCAGGTGCATGAAAACATTAAATCTTGCAAGCAAAACAATTTTTATTCACAGTTCTATTATTTCTAAACCAAACTAGTTTAAGGACAAAAATTATCTTATTGTGTAAACAAATAAAAGTAGTGGACAAGAAGCAAAGAAATTTACTCTTATTGTGTGGTCCATGGAAGCAGAGTAAAGTATGTCTACCCCTGAGACTAAGGAGACAACAGGCAGTGTATGCCCTGCGAGGGAAGCTGCATGCTCAAAGGCATTGGTTGCAGAGTTAAACTGCCATGCAAAAATAGTGCCATCACGTGGGAGGAGTGCCAAAAATATCAGCGGGGCTATAAAATGTGATAAAATGATTACCTAAATTTTACTTAATAAAATAAAACACATGATGGAGATGATTACAGAAAGCAAGGCAAGAGACTTACTTGTGTTCCAGCAAAAAGTGTTTGATTAGTGACAGCCAGGGCATGAACTTGTCCCCTGGGGCCATCTAAAGATAGCTCTGTCTACGTGAGAGTATTCCAAGCCTGGAATGTAAATCCACTGTGTTGGCTTAAGAAAATCATTCTGCTAAAATTGATTCTAAGACTAAGGTTAAGCATGTTAAATTACCCTGACACCATTAGGAACACCAACAAAAATCCATGGACCTTCACTGAGAAGGCATCCAACTTGGTCGACGTTGTCTAAGGGGATATCTGTACCCTGTTTAAGAAAGAAGATGGTAATATTCGATGGAGATATTAGAAGAGAGGAGGGGAGTTGAGTGTAATTAAAAGCTCAAAGTACCTACCCTATCTGGCAGTCCCAGACTATAAGCTTGTTGTCTTGGCCAGTAGAATAGAATTTGCCAGTGCCTGGATGGGAAGGAAAAACAATCCCTCGAATAGGATGTGGGAAGGAATTAGTATCAAATGAATATGTAAAGAAAATAAGGAAACCAAGAAAAGACCAAACTCTAAACCAACCAAACCATAACATATAATAAGGAAACCAAGAAAACCAACTTGATCAAATCAACATGCAGCGCAAATAAGGAAACCAAGAGTATGCAGATCGAATAAGGAAACCAAAAAAACAACCAATATGCAGAGAAAATAAGGAAACCGATAAACAATCTACCTTATTATCGTGGCCAACGAGCTTAGTCAGGAAAGTGACATTGGAACCTCCAATAACATGGGAGTGTAGATATTTGCAGTCATCTTATGTGTACTTGCAATTGCATGTAAGCCAGTAAGTGTATGTTTTTTGAATCTTTTTATGAATCCGACCTCTTCCCCATCTGTGTGTGTCTTCTTCATATCTCTTTGGAGCTCCGACCCTTTAAGGCACCTTGAGAGCAAGGGACTTGAACACCATTGCAACACTCGATGGATCCAACTTTTTACAACCTTACAACACCACCTGCAGGAACAAGGCTGTAGCGTATCGGTGAAGGCAACAACAGGCACCGAGGCGGTGGAGCGGGAAAAACACGTGGTATATAAAAACACGTGTCAGGTTGACAATGGATATGGACAGATGATGAAAGGGTGAGAGAAACTGCACCTAAAAGAACGCCTTCAGCGTAAATATTAATTAAATAAAATATTGAAAAATAGAAAAATGAAAATTAATAAAATATTGAAAAATAAAAAATTGAAAGGTGAAAATAATTATTTTAGCATGATAAATATTTATGTATATAAAACCTCTGCATAAATGCATCCACTGCAATTCAATTTCAAATGTAGAAATATGTGTTGATTGAATTTGGACTCTTTTAAGTTTAAATTTTATAAGTGACATTTTTCCTAATGTAACTCGATTGGAGATTCGTGCATCGAAGGGTTCAATAGCTGGACCCTGACCCAGAATCTACAATCGGCAAGCTGGACCCTGACCAAAATGTACAATCAGGTTAAAGATGGTTATATGATCGACCCTCGCTGGACCTTGACCTGGAATCTACAATCGGCTAGTTAGACCCTGACCCAGAATCTACAATCTACAATCGGGTTAAAGATGGCTATATGATCTACCCTCGTTGGACCCTGACCCGGAATCTACAATCGGCTAGCTGGACCCTGACACAAATGTACAATCGGGTTAAAGATTGCTAGATGATCGACCCTCACTGGACCCTGACCAAGAATCTACAATTGGCTAGCTAGACCCTGACTTGAATGTACAATTTGGCTAAAGATGGCTATATGATCGACCGTGAGGGTTTGTCCAAAAGGTAGGGCGTCCGGCTAATCAATATAGAAGTGGCTCGACCCAAGTTCAAATTCCTATCTTTTAATGGAGAGTTGTGCTTACAATTTATCTTAACCTAGAGTTGTGCTTACAAGCTCAGCCCAAGTTCGAATTCCTTTCTTAACTGAGAGTTGTGCTTACAATTTATCTTACCTCTCTTAACGGAGAGTTGTACTTACAATTTATCTTAACCTAGAGTTGTGCTTACAAGCTCGACCCAAGTTCAAATTTCTCTCTTAACCGAGAGTTGTGCTTACAATTTATCTTAACGGAGAGTTGTGCTTATAATTTATCTTAACCTAGAGTTGTGCTTACAACCTCAACCCAAGTTCGAATTCCTCTCTTAATCGATAGTCGTGCTTACAATTTAGCTTAACCTAACTCAAGCTCGGTCGAAGTTCGAATTCCTCCCTTAACCAAGAGTTGTGCTTACAATTTCCCTCCCTTAACCTAAAGTTCTACTCACAAATTAGGGGCGGCTCTGCCCAAGTTATACTTACAATTTAGGGGTGGCTCGGCCCTTAACCTAGAGTTGTGCTTACAATTTCCCTCCCTTAACCTAAAGTTATACTTACAATTTAGGGGTGGCTCGACCCAATTTTGAATTCCTCCCTTAACCGAGAGTTGTGCTTATAATTTAGAAATTTAGGGGTGGCTCCACCCGATTTCGAATTCCTCTCTTAACTGAGAGTTGTGCTTACAATTTAATTCTGAATTCCTCTCTTAACCAAGAGTTGTGCTTACAATTTAATTCCTCTCTTATAGTTGTGCTTACAATTTAATTCCTTTTTTAACCAAGAGTTGTGCTTACAATTTCTGCAATATTGTGCTTACAATTTCCCTTAACTTAGAGTTGTGCTTACAATTTTTGCAGTAGTTATTGCAGCGGAGTTGTTCTTACAATTTTTGTAGCGGTTATAGTAGCAACATACAGGCTCGATGAAAGGCTTACTGATCAAAGGCTTAGACAATCTCGATCAAAGGCTTACCAAGTGACGGATCCAGCTCAGTTAGTTACGGGTTACAGATTCAGCTCAGTTGATATTAAAAAAAATAGATTGAGTTGATATAAGAAAAATAAAAAGAAAGATGGTCATATGATCACCCATAACAACAAGCTCTAAGTAAATATAATTTGAATTAGTCAACAGGTAACAGAAAATAATATATATTTTGAATTAGTCAACATAACATAAAATAATAGGTTATAATATAGTTTGAGTGGGCAGAATAGAAAATAATAGGCTATAATATAGCCTGAGTGGGCCTAATGGTTAAGAACATGTGCTTCCTCTTGGTGTTCAAATCCAGAGGGGTGTAGGGTAAGTATACCTATGTACACTTTACCAGTAAAATCATTGGATGAACAGGGTACACCCTGAGTGGGCTTAATGGTTCATGTGTTTCCTTATAAGAAGTCACAAGTTCAAATCCAGATATAAAATATCTTTTGAGTGAATCGGTTATAGCTGGCCTGAAAACAGAAAGAGAATTTATCCACGCTCGCTCAAATTCTCTCTCTCCTTGTAAAGTGCCAGCACTTGAAAATCAAGAGTATGGTTCTAAGAATGAACCGTTGAATGTATGACGACTGCATGAATTATATTCTTGGAGGCTGAAAGGGGATTTCAGTATTCTCAACTTTCAAGTTTCTCTCTATCTATTACTTCAGTGCCATAACTCCGTTGATATAACCAATTGAGGCCTCTATAATGGAACAAATAGAAATGGGAAGAGCAGCCATTGTACAGGAATAACACACAAACAATAGATTGTATTACTACTCTGAAGCACAACACAATACACATATATATAGTTGGATTTAGATCCAACTGATTCCACTTGTGGAGGGAGAGGTTGAGAGAATATCTCAACAACTCCAACAAACCAAAACCAACTCTAAATTAATCATTAATGCTAACACCCTCCCTTAATGATTACATTACAAATAAACCACATATTACAACTCTTCAAATCACAACATAGATCTCTGTCTGAATCTTTGTTGGGTAGCATCTTGCAGGCCACAAACTCTATTAAGCTGTCATAGTAGTTCCTGAGCTGAATTCTCCAGTTCCACTCCTGAACTCTTGAGAATCAAGGATCTCCGAAGTCAATTACTGGACCACACTGGGAAGACTGTGACTTGAGAACGCAGGGAAACAACACAAAGATCTCTATGTGGCAGCTTCATTTCATGTGCTTGCAGATCTGACTGTTCTAAACAACATAACACAACAGCGATGGCCTTCCTTTATGATTCGACCCTCTCAATGATAGCAATTGGAGGTGACTCTTTCTTCTATGCTTGCAACGAACAGTGGCAGCGATATCCTCCACGCAATCTCAAAATGATGGCTTCACTCGCACTGTAGATCCTCCTCAATGATTTAACAGATATGTATCTGTCACCGGATGTAGCACACAGCGATTTCTTCAACTATTTAGTCAGCGTATATTTGGGCAGAGATACCATTAACATCAGCAGGTCCTCCTCTTTTGTTTTCACCATAGGCAGCCCTGCAGGTAAACAATGAACACACAACACTCTCACAAACAAAAGAATTCAACACTCATAATCAACGTATGTACAAAGAACCTCTTCCAAACTATTTCATCTTCCTGGGCACTCCCATGAGGGATTAAGCCCAGCTAGGCTCTGATACCAAAATAGAAATTGGAAGAGCAACCATTGTACAGGAATAACACACAAACAATAGATTGTATTACTACTCTGAAGCACAACACAATACACATATATATATATAGTTGGATTCAGATCCAACCGACTCCACTTGTGGAGGGAGAGGTTGAGAGAATATCTCAACAACTCCAACAAACCAAAACCAACTCTAAATTAATCATTAATTCTAACAGGAACCACAATTCTCAAAGCTGCATGGGATCAGACACCTCGGCTTGGAGGTGCGATATTGCGTTGACGGTCTTGTGACTGTAATAATCACTTGCATTTCCCGTTTCCAGGACCTGCATGCAGTTTCCACTCATCGTGCTCGTGCTCAGGCTCAAACCAACTTCATGGAAGTCCTCCATGGAAATGGAAAAGAAACAGAGTGAACAACCATGCTAACGGACAGATTGACAATAACAAACAGATAGGCAACGAGCATTTGAAAGGGTGTAAGAATCCACTGATCGATAGCACGAAAGGTGGTGGCAGTTTAATTGTAGGATAAAAATAGTTCCAGGGAGAAAATTTGGTAGAAATTGAGATGCCTCACACAGTTTCGTAAGTCAAAATCCTCGATGATGTCTCAAGGGGTTTTAGGTTTTATAAAGCTAGTCGAAACCTTAAAAAATCCTAGGATAAATAGGCCATGGACGTTATATTTTTGAGGCCATAGATCAGGGCAAAGGGAAACATATAAGGATTAAAAATACAAAGTATGTACTTATTTGGAAGATTATTGATAACAAATGGAACAACCAACTCCATTAGCCTACACACGTAGTTGGGTACATTTCTTGAACCGTAGGTACCATTATAAATCCAACTTTGGAGAAGATGAACTTGGGGAGGTTAAAGATAGATTTTACACATGCATACTGTGGGTCCTATTGACAAGTAGAAAAATTATTCTTGTAACAGGGGATCATCTCCCGATCAAGGTCCCAATTAGGCTTATACTCGTTTGGTGTGATGATGTCCATTAATATGTGGGCCTAGTTGTCACTAAATAGATTGCTCCACAAAATGAAACTTTCATTAAAGCTTTCCTAAATCCTAAATGCATACCTATTTAATTATGCAAATTCATTACTAGAAAACAATAAGGAATTCATTACTCTCTATCATAAACTACATTGTCATATTTAAATAACGTGAATGAGAAGAAATTATGCATATAGATGATATTAGAACATGTTCCTGCAATCAAATTCACAACCAAATCATAATATTTCATCAAACATTTTCAATAATGAATAGAACTTGATAAAATAATTGACAGAAATGCACAATAAAATAAATTGGTCATGAATTAGCTTTTACTTGTGTTAAACATTCATAAATTATTCTTCAATCCATCAACCTTCAATCCTTTATTAAACTTGATAAAAATATACAAGTATTCATTCCAATTTTAAATGCCATCGGGTTTTCAATCCTTCCTTTAACCTTGACTGAAGTGTACAAGTTCCAATTCGGGATTTTCAAACCCATAGGTCTTCAAAAATATATTCAAAATGATAAAAGTATACAGGCTTGATTACAAAGTTTCCATTCCCTTGGCAAGAATTCCTGATAGAAATAACTCCTCCCACTAGACAAAACCCCTTTCCTTTCCTTGATAAAAATATGCAAGAAAAATACAAAAGGATTTCAAACTCTTCCTTCCCCTCAACCTAATAGAAATATACAAGCAGAAACTCAGAAATCCCAGCCTCATCGCAAGAAATTCCAACTCATTTGGCCCAAAACTAAAGTTAACTTTTATAATCTTTTCTCATGGCTTATTCCTTTCTTGTGTCTTTTTCTTCTAATTTTTACATGGTTATAACCCATTTCTTTTTCTAGCCAAGTTTTGATTCTTCTTTTCCGAAATCATGAAGAATAATGAAAAATATATTTTCCATCAATTACACATGTGACTCCTCATGATTAGTGACGTTGCTTAATACTTCTTCTAGCTTGCTTTTTCATTTTAAATTCATTTTTCTTTAAAAATTACTTCTACCATCTATATTTTTCTCAATCCACACCATTACAATTTAAAACATATAAAACAAAATAAAAATGAAAATCAATAAAAATTAAAAAGAATATAATAAATATGGAAATTGAAGAAATAGAATAAGATTCTATCATCTCAGGCTTATCTATACATGAATTAAATTAAATAATAAATAAAACTAACACAATTTATCAACCAAATAATAAAACAAAATAACTAAGCAAAATAAAAGTATAACAATTAAAACTTTAAAATATTCTCGTAATCTTTACATAGAAAATTCGTGGCTTTTTTTCTAGCCATTTTTATTGTTAATCTATCAAAAATTATTTACCCAAAATGTTCCAAATAGTCTGAGCTTTCCAACGAGCCATTTCTTGCTTAATTTGGCCTTTTAAAAATGAAGATATGGCTCCCAGAAGTTAGCACTCAACAACCATTGATTTTGTTTTTAGTTTAATTATGCACCATTGATCTATGAGCTTATTATTTATCCCACATGCATTGGGGAAAAATGGTTTGATGGGTTTATATTGTATTTGTTGCCCAAAGAAATTTGAATGTAAATCTATAGGAATAATAGAATATGAAGCCCGTGCTAATATTTTGACCACAAGTACATGCATATCCAAGACCCAACAAATTGGGGACATATGACATCTGGGAGAACCAAAAAATGTCACAACTGTGAAACCTTTGGATCCCCGTATGTGATCTCCTAAAAATCCATAATACCCTAAAAATCCATAAATCTATAAAAATATGGGATCTCCTAAAAATATGAACATCCAATCAATCTGACATCCAATCCATCCGACATTTGATCCATTTGAGCATTTGGGCCCTCCAAGAGACATCCGACAGAGTATTCCCTAGATCTATATGCGATTACTTATCCACTGATCATGCCACGTCACTTGCCCTGTCAACATGCCACGTCATATGCCATGTTAGTATGCCACATCATTTGCCACGTGGATCTAGAGGATAGGTCATCTGCCACGTCATTTGAATACAACAATAGTACAAAAATTTTGAGGGCCATAAATTTGTGTTCAGGACCTAACCTCCCTAGCCCCTCACATAAGTAGAATAAAATATTTTCCATGTAATAAAAGTCAACATTAGTTAATAAGGCCTATTTAATTATGTGAACAAATATAATGTAAGAAGACTTAATATAAGTTTTTGCTTCTAGAAAGATCTTCCTCTATAATGTACTTTAGAAGATAGAATTAATATAAATAGCAGTAGAAGGCATGGGAAATCCTTCTCTTGAGAATTTTTTTAAGAGAGTGTTGCTCTACTGGAGGTTTCCCCCTCGAAGAGACAAGTGAAATTGGATTTATATCAATAAAGGTATCATTGTTGGTGTTGTTATTCTATATATTTTGTTGTTCCACTCGTATTTGTTGCAATTTTTTTGTTTCTTCTTATTATAATACATATGGTACCTTAAAAGTGGTATCAAAGCACTTTCCTCTACATAAATTGTGGGATTTTGTTTTTCACGGTAGAGACATGTAATGTTGGCGTCTTTAAAATAAAAAGATTTGTTGTTCAGTAGGTAAAACTACAATTTAGGAAGACTAGACACAAGAAATATAGACGGTTTCACAAGGTTACTCGAAACAAACATTTCACCTTGTTGGAAACGTCTGCAGTGATCTGATTTTTATATGGCATTAAGATACACATCTTGCTGAACCTATTCACTACAACATACAAATAGTCATGACCTCTTTTCGACATTAGTAAACCCCCTACAAAATCCATGGAGATACTTCCCATGGATGGGATGGAACATGCAGTGGTGAGTATAGCCCCAATTTTCTATTAGTGGGCGTACAAGTAGAACACATCACACACCCCTTTACATATTTAGTTACAATTGCTTTCATCTAAGGCTAGTAACAAAATATTTGCAGATGAGCCATAGTTTTTCCTACCCCAAAATGCCTAGACACTAGAGAAGTGTGAGCTTCTCGTATTACATGGACTCGTTCACTTGTAGGAATACATAGTTTTCCAAGATGGTAGAGTAGTTTTCCCTGCAGACAATAGTTCTCTACTTGTACACCACGAGTTAGCTTCTCAAATACTTCTTTAAAATCTTCATCAACGACATATTGTTCCACATAGCTATCATGAGATAAAGAAGCATTCTTCAAAATAATAGAAGCAACAAGAGGAGGTCTAGAAAGCATATCAGTTACCTTGTTACTCGTACCCTTTTTGTATTTGATTACCAAATGAAACTGTTGAAGAAAATCCATCCATCTGTAATGTCGAGATTGTTGTAGCTTGGTTTGTGCTTGGAGATACTATAAGGGTTGATGATCTGTATGTATGATTGTTTCCTTCCCTAACAAGTAGTGCTTTCATTTCTTTATGCTTTGAACTAATGCATACAACTCTTTATCATACGTAGGATAGTTAACAACAGCTTGGTTAAAAGTTTTAGAGTGGTAACAGATAGGCTTACGATATTGCATTAATAATGCACCCATGGCCTACCTGTTGGCATTTGTCTCGATCTCGAAAGGTTGTTGGAGATTCGACGGTGCTAATATTGGTGCGGTACTGATCTTTTCCTTCAAAGTGTCGAAATCTTTTTGTTGCTTTCCTCCCCATTGAAAAGTGTTCTTCACACTGGTTAAGGCATGCAAAGGAGCTTCTATAAAGGAGAAGCTTGAAATGAATCTCCTCCAATATTGGAATGCACCTAAGAAGCTCCGTATTTTGGTTACACTTTTGGGCTCAGGCCAATTTACAATTACATCAATCTTCAATTATCCTCCTCCTACAATATGACCTAAGTATACAAGTGCAGTCTTACCAAATTCACATTTGGATAATTTTACATACAAATTTTCCCTTTTCAAAGTATCCAATACTTGCTTTGCATGCCTTACATGTTCATCCCAAGTCCCACTAAATATAAGAATGTCATCCAAATACACAATCACAAAATCATCTAGAAATGTCCTAAATACATCATTCATCACACGCATGAAGGTTGTCGGAGCATTACAAATCCCAAATTGCATAACTAACCACTCAAACAATCCTTGTTTGGTTTTAAAGGAAGTTTTCCATGCATCCTGTTTTGCAACCCTGATCTAATGGTATCCACTGCGCAAATCCAACTTAGTGAAATAAACAACATTCTTTAATTGATCAAGTAAATCATCTATACGAGGGAGAGGGTATCGAATTTTCATTGTGATTTTATTTAAGGCTCAGTAATTGACACACATTCTCCATGTGCCATCCTTTTTTGGCACCATCACGATCGAAGAACCACAAGGAGATGAGTTGGGCCCGATGACCCCTTGATCTAATAAGCCTTGTACTTGTTTCTTGATCTTTGTCATCTCTACAATTGACATCCTGTACATGCCCACATTAGGAAGAGGAGAATCATACTGAAGATGTATTTCATGTTGGATTTCCCTCTTAGGAGGTAATCCATCTAGCTCCTGGAAAATCTCATCATACTTAGAAACAATACCAATTAATTATTTCTTATGAGAAGGATCACATCCTTGAAAAGCGTCAGATGTCCCGACATCCTTTTCCCTTACAACCATGAGTACACATCTCTTATTAGTGTTTATGAGTCTCTTCATTTGTCCTACACTAACAAGTGTCGTGTTTACCCTCATGTTGTGGACTCTAACAATGTATTCCAGTCCCCCTTCAGTAAGGTGATATTTATTCTCATGACGAAAGAAGACTGCTTTTATATCATAAAGATAAGGACTTCCCAACACTATGCCACATATATCAAGTGATACAACATCCAAATCCACTTCATCAATCAATTTTGAAGCAATAGCAAATCTAACCCTACATTGCTTGGTGACATTAAGTTTTGATTTATCACATACCCAACCAAGAGGATAAGGCTTTGGATGTGGTTTAGTTTCAAGACCCATATTTTTGACAAGTGCTTCAGATATCAAGTTTACTTGGGAACCAGGATCAAATAATGTATCTATCTTAGTGTGTTTAGATACAACTCTTATGTGAAATAACTCATTCCTCTTTCTTTCATCATCATGAGATTCATTATTGGAATTTGAACTAGCATGAAGGGAATCTCTACCTTGTACTCCAACCGTTGTGATCTTTCCTTCGTCTCCTGAATCGGGACCAAAATCTTGTTGCACCTTAGCAAAGGTCTTTGTCTTCCCCTTTCCATCGAACTATTTCGGTCTCTTTTTTGGATTTAGTTTCCAACAATGTTCATCATCGTGACCATTCTTCTTGCAATGAGTGCAAGATGGCTTTCCTTCTTCCCTCTTTATAGTGGCAGTCTTTTTGTACTTCGTTTTAAACTTCTTAAACTACTTATGTGGAAGATTGGAAGGTTTCTTCGTGGGATCTTCTTGAACATGCTTTCCTCTATTCTCAAGGTGAGTGGCTTGCACACAAACTTCGTCAAGACTGGTGGGGTTAAACAATAGCAAAGTACGACGAATATAACTGTGACGTGTGCCAATATACTTCATCAAAGTTTCATAAGAATCCAAAGGAATGTTTAATGCAAGAGTTTTCTTCCTAAATTATTTTGTGAAACTTTGTACAGCTTGACCTTTACTTTGTCTCAAAGTTTGCCATTCCATCATTGCTTCATGTAAATAACCCAATGGATAAAATTTCTTCCTTATTGCTGATTTAAATTTTGAGCATGAAGAAAGAATATTACCACACTTACTTATGTCCTGAAGTTTACTCTCCCACTATACGAGAGTGGTGCCTTCCAACCGAAGAGAAGCCAATTACACCTTAACTTCCTCTTCATCAATCCGTTGAACACGACAATACACTTCAACCTGTCAGATCCAATTATCTAGCTTCTTAGGATTAGCATCTCCAATAAACATAGGTAAAACAAATTTTACATCAAGCTTTAATAATGGTTTCTTAAAAGAAATTTTATGGCTATAATTATGAGAATGATGAGAATGCTCAAAGGAAGAAGAGCTAGAACTTGATGGTGAAGATGGAGGCTCATGATGGTCTCCTCCATCCTCTTGATTCATTGAAGCATTATCATCTGCTTGTGCTTCCTTTTTATTCCCTTTTTTCTTCATCCTCTTTTCGTAGTCTCTATACATTCGCTCGACCATTTCTGACATGCGATAAAATACCATATGGAAGTTTTTCTCTTGTTCATCACGCTTGTCCTCTTCGACCATTTTCTTCCTTCGGGATGCACGACCAACTTCGGGATTGAAATTCTTAAGATTTCCTTCACCCTACTTATGCTTGGCCCTAGTAAGCATTCACACTCAACAATTCAAGTCAAATATGACTGCTCTGATACCAACATGATCCGTGATATTTTCATCGATGTGACTTATAAATAATTCTATCAAATGAGCATAAATTAAAATGCACCGTAAAGAAGGAAAAACTCAATAATGAAGAGACATAATGATCCAAGTGGATATCGGTGGCCACCCACCTATTCCACGAGCTCGAAAAACAATTTCCCATCTCGACAGTTTTTTGGGTTCCAAACTTTTGGGGCCATTTTGAGGCCCTAAACGACGATTTTTAGGGATTTGGGGCCCAGGTGACTACTATAGGCACTTACCTCAGCTAGTAGAAAATCGTTCTTCTCGGTTATACCTTTCCAACGGTGTATCGAGCACCCCCAAAAAAAATCGTATGCAAAAGTTACGCCCCTGGGAAGTTGACGTATCAACTACCCCCATCGGGGCCCGCAAACATTTTGGCTTTTCATCTTCTGGGGTTAGGGTTTTGGATTTTACTTATGTTAAAAAGGCCTTTGGAGCCTCATTGTAACAATCATCTTCTTGCGAATGCAAGTAGCCATCACATCTCTTCTCAGAGATAAGTTGCCACCATTCTAGTGAGTCTTTCACTCTGTATTTTTACAGTGTTTGTACATTTTCGCTCGTTAATAGAAAATTGTGTATTACTGTATCTCTATGTTTATGGTTGCATCTCTCATACATTTTTGTTATATTATTGGATATCTGCAATATCTCTGTACATTTATTTATTATATCTTTGTTCTCATTTCGTGCTGAAAATAATCTGGATCACATAAGAATCAAATATGAACACAAAAAACTTGATAATAGAGTTCGTCCCTGGTGGACTAAGTCTCCGGGTCCTGCTCTCAAATGGGTAGGCCTTTTTATTAACTCAACAAAAGAATTTGGAAAAATACATAAGTATACCTCATTCTGGAGTTAAGTTGCAGAAGCTTTGCTCAGATCAGAAAACAAACAACACCACTGAATTTGTGGCCTCGAATTACCCAAAAATGATTGTCTCCATGTCTCGATCTAAGTCTGGCACTTCTAGGCCCCTGAGGAAATTCACCTCGATTTCCATGCATGCACCTGCAATTAATTCATGAGAATCTATCTCAAAAAACGTTCCACATTCATACGGTTGCGCCCTCGTCTGACCCCCCCTCCCCCATACCTAGCGAAAAATGCAACATTTAAGTAAATAAGGGGGCGGACTTTACCAAGTCACATCCCATCCCAAACAGTTGGCGGACTTGGCAAAGGCGGAGGTGATAGGGTAGATCTCGGGGTCGAACCCGTGGGCCTCCCATTTTTGGCATATGGTTGCAATGTTATATATATATATATATGGTTTGGCTTTGGCGAAAACTTTGGTGGATTGGGTTAAAATGGCGGATGTGGTCAAGTCTGGTGGTATGGTTTATATCCCGTCTAGATTTGGTGGAATCCTATCAAACTTGGTAGATTGGGGGTTGGCGCCAGCCAACCCAACCAATTTTTGGAAATCCGTATGTTGGGCGTCCTTATGCATTTGGATGCTGCCACGTGGCAGCCCATGACTGGGTCATGTGGCGGCCTTTCATTAGCCCAAGTCACCACTCCTTGCATGGTCACTGCCACGTCATCCGACTTCATTAGCTTGCCACATCACCTGACATGTGGCTGCACAGTCTGACACGTGGTTGTACGGACTGCCACGTGGCACCCTTTCATTGGTCCACAAAATTGCCCAAAAAGTCTGAAAATGAGTGCCACGTGACAACCTCTAGTGTTTCCATGTCACCATGCTGACGTCAACATGACACATGTCACGCTTTGCGTGTGCCACATATATTGTAGGGATGATGACACCATCCATACTGGTGCTGATGTCAGTAGTACATATGCTGACGCAACTCTGTTGACTGGGCTAGCTTGACCAAAACTTTGACTGCGAATATCTTTTGATCCATAACTCCGTTTGACGATCTGTTTACGCCATTAGAAATATTGTGACATGCTCTTCGCGATGATGACAATTTCATTGAGTTTTGAGAAATTTTAATTTTTCCCTTTTTCTGTCTGCTGAGGCCATTCTGAGCTTCTTGAGTTGCTTCTATGAATTCTGAGTTATCCTTAGTCTTATCTGGATCCTTTTTGGATCACCTCCAATCCAAACTCACCAAAGTGTTGAACTAATCCCAATACCATCCCTCCTCTAAACAACATTCACACTTCGAAGGTGTTGAATCATCCCATACTATGGCCTTTCACTCCAACTCCCTTCATCGTGACCCCCATATTTCGAGAATTGAGGTCAAAAAATTTGATGGCTTGTATCCCACTGGTTGGGTCGCTAAAATGGAGCATTATTTTTCTTTGCATGGAATTATTGATGAGTTGGCCAATATTCGTTATGGTGTTCTCTATCTAGATCTTGAACGCTAGAAATGGTGACAATGGCGTAAAAATGCACGCTAGGGGTATGTTGTTTGGACACAATTTGTTGCAGAGCTTCATGAACACTTTGACACACACAACCACCATTTAGGTCATTTGACCAAGTTGAAACAATTTGACACTGTGGAAGACTTTGTAACCACCTTTGAGCACTTGGATTTCAGAATGAACGACATGTTTAATGCCTTCTTCAGGGAATGTGTTTTCAGTGGCCTAAAGGATTAAATATGTGCTTAGGTCCTCATGGCTCACCCCCATACTTGGTTGGAAGCTACGCAATGCGCCAAAGAAGCACACCATATGACACATTATGGATTTCTATCAACACTATATTTTTCAGTTCTCTTGAATTTTGCACATATACCTTGCCTATGTACATTAGGATTCCATCATCTTTCAACTCATAATATTTAAATTTCTACTACATATTGTCTTGTTGTAATATTTCTTTTATTTGCAAATAGTGTTGATTTGAAATTGCAGCTTCTACAATTACATCTTTTAAATAAGACTTGTACATATTGATGGTTGTAGCATGCATTTCATGTGCTCTCTCGTTGAGTGGATTAGCCACTTGATTTTCTTTTCCTTTGATATGTTTAATTTCAAAGTCATGCTCACTAAGAAATTTAAGCAATCTAGTTTTCCTCGCATTGAATGTGGGTTGTCTAAAAAAATGTTTAAGATCAAAATGGTTTGTCCTTAGCTCAAATATTCTCCCCATTGTAAATGTGTTGAACCTGCAAAAAATAGATCTAGCTAAACAATAATACACACATTTGCAGAGAGAATTTGAGAAAGAAGAAGAAGGAGAGAAAGAATGAAATAATTCTTATTAATCGTTGTGAATAATGAATAATTTACACATGATATACTCTGTATAACTCAATGAGTGTGCACTGGAGGAGAACCAATGCTCCATAGTGGTGGTCAAGAGTGATCTGGACACACACCAGCAGTTACGGGAGTGAACTGCCACCTAGTCTAGTCTCTCAGGCAGTTACGAGAGTGAATTGCCACCTAGTTGAGTTAACTTGTCAACTAGTCTTCAGTTAACTGACTAAACAAAGAGTAGTGAGGAGTTAACTCAGGGGAATCAAGGGTAATGCGTGAGTCTGGTGATGATACCAAGGCAAGGTCGAATTATCATGGTGATGATCCCAATGTTTCATGGTGATAAAACCAATGCAACATCTAAACTCAACTCAACTAGTCAAACTGAACTGTCAACTCAAAGAAAATATCCTCCAGGTGGAATATTCTCCCCTAAAATATAGGAGATAGGATAATGACTAATTATGACTAATAAACAAGGAAAAACCTTAGGAAAAATAAATCCTAGGTGTGTGTGAAGTAACTCCAACACCCCCCCTGAACATCACTATGGTGAAAATAAAGACTGGGTCCCGAAAATGAGGCCATGTTAGGTACCCAAATACAAAAGATACACTGAAATAAAGTGAGGAAAGAGGTAAAACCTCATGGGAAACCCCCCCCCCTCAAGGTACAATGTATGTAAAAATAAGAACTACAATTGCTAGGCAACTGTGTCCTTCACTCTTAGACGACTTCGTAGAGAATGGAACTTCTGCTCAGTGAAGGTCTTGGTGAAGATGTATGCCGTCTGTTCTGTTGAAGGACATAACTGTAAGTCGATGATCCCCTCGTGTACTAAGTCCCAGATGTAGTGCATGCAGATTTTGATGTGCTTCGTCCATTGTCTCTGAATTGGATCTCTACAGAACTTCAGAGTGTTCTGGTTGTCACACAAGATGACGATCAACTGATAAAACTGAATGCCCAACTCAGTGAGAAAATGTTGTAGCCACATATCCTGAATGGTTATGTTAACTACCCCTCTATACTCTACCTCGACTGAAGATAGAGTAATGGCATCTTGCTTCTTGCTCGACCAACATATAGGCCCGGAACCAAGACTAAGTGAGTAACTAGATGTGGACTTGCGATCAATGCTATCTGTTGGACGCACCTACCACACTTAGAGGGGGGGTGAATGAGTGTGGGGCTCTTTTCCCCAAAACTTCCCTCTTACACAAAACTCCTTAGTTAACATTCAACATTTAATGATTACCCATTGCTATCATTTATCACTAGTTAGATGTGAACATATATCAGCAACGTATATCAACAATATATCATCAACAATTCATCACCACAAGGAACACAAAGAGCACAAGATGTATGTACAATTTTTATTTTTATTATGGACAACAATCTAGGGGTTTTTCAGCAACAACTGAATAGAGTACAACTCTACAAGAGCACTAACTCTATATGTAAGTCTCAACTTACATTCTCAACATCAAATGAGATGAGGGAACAATCCTCAACATATATCAATCTGTCAACAAGTACGCGACCTTTCAGTTGTGCAGCCTGTGTGTGTACGCGCCCTGGCTCACTACATCCCGCGAGTGTACGTGACCAATGTATACAACAGCCTGCGTATACCTTCTAAACTATTAGGGTTTATACTTCAAGATCAACTTAGATCCTCTGCAATCAATATATCATTTTCTTCTATCTCTGACTGTCCAATCTGACCACCAACCAGTCACAACATATCCAAGCTTTCCAATAGTCTACTCATGCTCCAAAATCAATCAATATGAATGCTATCTCAATCATGTATAAACAACTAGTATACCATAATAGTCATGTCACCACTGAATCAAAAGAGTATTGCTCACTCCATCAACCAAATCAACCAAATTGAACCACATCATAGAAGCCATACCAAGAATGCCCTAAGCATTCACATCACATCAAACAATAGTATCCATTAAGACAATAATGTAACCATACCAGTGTCTCAATGGCAGATCTGAGCCCCTAGAATGTAGATCTAGAACCTGCCATAGTCTTCAATAGACAATCATTAGCTTAAACACAAATCTCCATGATTTTATCATTGTACATGCCCTGTCCTCATACAGCTCGCGTGTGTACGCGCCCTAGCTCATTACAGCCCGCGTACACCTCAGAAACTAGGGTTTATGAAGCTCTGAGACTTTTGCCATCAAGATCTTCGATATTGCCAAAACTTTGATGCGTCCATGAGATCTTCCTCATGCTCTCTTTCTCATAATATATCTTCAATCATTCTCAAGAGATCCACACCAAAGATGCTCTCACAAGAAGCTCTCCATCAATACTCCAAAAGACATTCTCACAAGAATTTCTCCATTGATCAACCCAAAAAGGGATTATTTGCAAGAGACCATTTCTATCTTATTTATACTTTCATCCTCTAGGTCACTTAACCCATTACTAGGTTACTTAATTCATTTCTAGGTCACTTAACCTATTTTCCTTATTTTAGGGTTAACCACTTTCCATAAATAGAAAGTTCTCCAATACTTTATCATTTAAATATTCCTTCTTGATTTTGTCAATTTTCTTTATTATTTAAACAATCCATCTTGACTTTGTCACTTTACTTTATCATTTAAATAATGATTTATTCTTTTAGGTCACTTTGACCTCTTTGACCTTGGGGGCTTCAAGCCTTCATATGGGGGTCCTTCATCTTCATAGGGCCATAACTCTCAAACCATGAGGAGTTATGTGACATTCCACATACCACCGGAAATGGCATGACAATCACTATCCATATAGGATAGTTTCACCAATAACTTCATTGATCTTCATCTCATTATTCCACATACAAGCATAGGTTCTCTCAACCACAACTCAAACACAAAGCGTCTTCCCGTGAGGGATTTCACCATAAGGGAACCACTTTGGAGTTCATCCATTTGTACTTCTTATTAATCATGACAAGACAATAACGAGTCATCAAATTATGCACAATATAAAGAATCCATCTTCATCATGTATCAATGACAACTCATTGATCCATCTTCATCTATGCATCTTGATCCATCTTCATCAATTGGTTTCCACTTCACATCTATCATTCTCATAAAGGATAATACATATACATTGTTCATCAATCATCAATCAATCAAGCACTATCCATCTATTAATCACTCAATCACTTGACATCAATCCTTTGACATCAAAATAATCAAACCATTGGCATCAATGACAACATGATCCAACACTATCTCCAGCTTAGTCGAAATTAGTAAACCCGATGAATCTGATGTAGATTCTGCTATATAATGAATCCCAAAGGTGATGGTGCCCTGTACATATCGAAGGATATGCTTTGCAACCTTCCAATGTAGCTCATGTGGCTTCTGCATGAACCTGGAAACTACGCCAACTGCATATGAGAGGTTTGGTCTAGAATGTATGAGATACAACAAGCTCCCCACTAGATGTCTGTATAGTGTGTTTTCGACCAATGGATTCTCCCCACCATCCTCAAGTTTGACTCCTGATAGGAAAGGAGTCGGAGCAGACTTGCAGTCTGTCATGTGAAATCTCTCAGGGAGATCTCGTGCATACTTGGCCTGAGACAGTTTGATGCCTGATGCATCCTGATTGATATCGAGTCCAAGGAAGAAGTGTAGTGGACCCATGTGCTTCATAAAAAATCTGTCATGTAGAATCCTCTTGACTACAACAATCATTGCATTCGACCACCTAGTGATCAACAAATCATCGACATACATAACTAAAAGTAGAAGTGAATCAATCGTCCTGAGCATGTAGACATTCGGGTCTGATTTACAACTTACAAAGTTCCGTGACAACAGGTAGGAATCCTTCTTGGCATACCATGCCCTCAGAGCCTGCTTGAGGCCATAAAGTGACTTCTTCAGTCGACAGACCAAAGATGAGTCCTGCATAAATCCCTGGGGCTACTCCATATAGATCTCCTCAGAGAGATCAACGTGAAGAAATGCATTCTTCATATCCATCTGATGGAATTCCCATCCTTTGGTTGCCGCAATGGCAAGTGCCAATTGTATGGAATCCATCTTCGCTACTGGAGCGAAGGTCTCATCATAGTCAATAGCATGAACTTACTGAAAGCCTTTGGTGCCAAGCCTGGCTTTGTATCTACTAATTTGTCCATCCGCTGCGGTCTTGGTTCTGTAGACCCATCTGCATTTGACAAGTTTCCTCCTAAAAGGAAGGGGAACTAGATCCCAAGTCTGGTTCTCGAGGAGGGAGTTGTACTCCTCCTGCATGGTGGATTCCCAAAAAGGATTTCCAGCAGCCTCACCATAAGACTGTGGATCTGAATACTGAACCAAGAAAAGATGCCTGGAGGGAAATGGTTTAGTGGCAGTGAGTGCAACAAGAGGCTCCTCAAAATCATATCGAGTCCTCCTAGTGTCAGCTAGATCACCAACGAGATCCCCTGCATCCTGAAGAGTAGTTTGGGCCCACTTGGGCCTCTTCTTTGGCTCTGTAACTGCATCTGGATTCTTTTACTCTGCATCTGACTGTATTGACTCTGAATCTGAATCATCTGAGTGTATTGACTCTGAATCTAAAGCATGTGGGGAATGAGAGACGTTGGTTGGAGTGATGTTGGGGTTTGGATGGCTGGAGTGTTGTTGGGGTTTGGATGGTTGGATTGTTGCTGGGGTTTGGATGGTTGGATTGTTGCTGGGGTTTGGATGGTTGGAGTGTTGCTGAGGTTTGGTACCTTGGAATAGACCATGTTGATATGGAAGTCTTCTCAATCAAAATATAAGTATCAATTCTTTATTCATTGTATCCTATGTATCTCGTAATTCGTATACATGTTATAATGTTATTAGAATTGCATGTATATATATTGCATCTATGTTCTAATGTGTCTTCTGAATGAATAGGTGTACGAGTAGAGTGTTTACATTTGTGGATTCATAGCACTGCTGAGAGTTTATCAATGGATGGAACATCATCGATCTACAACCATTCTGTGCTTTCAATGAGGTTTAATTGAAGCATGTAACAATGAATAATAAGCTAAATGATTTCCTGAAGCAACTCTATGGAATAGAGAAATTGAGTTTCAGCTGCAGTATGGATACCAGAATTGGTACTTGAAAGTAAATCACCAGGTGGATAATGGGCTTCCAATAGCTAAAGCTTGGAGCTTTTGAAGAATTTTTGAATTATATATGTATAAAGAAGTTGCACTGAGAACAATGCAAAAATAAGGGGAGGGGATTGTAATATCCCCTGGTAGAGCCCCCACTGTAATTATGAATTGTAAACATATTTGATAGGCTAGTGAGTCGAGTTATAATAAGCTAGGAGGTTTATGTGGTGATTAGGCCAGAGAGCCTAGGATGCTAAGGCCAGGATCCTGTTTTGTATATGTAATTATGCAAAATAATTAATAAAAATATACACATCGCTACGTGTATACCGACCATGAAGAAAGAGTGATGGGGGACTAAGCTTCCACAAGGTTGGGCAAGGGAGGGGTCTAAGTGTTTGGTCCTAGGGGATAAGCTAGGGGGATTACCTCTAAATGAATAATATTTTAATATTAATTCCTAAAGGCTAAGGTGGACATGTTGAGTGTTGTCCTAAGTTCCTGGAAAAACAACATATGCTAAGTGGAGTGCATGCGACTGCAGGAAGACAGGTGTCAACCTGGGTGCATGCAGTCATAGCTAGGAAATCCAGTGTTGTTGGGTTCGCTTCCCATTCTGTCATCCTCCGCCGGAGTTTGCTGGGATCGGGGGACGTTTGAACCGGTTTTTCCTCTGTGTCTGCATTTTCATACCTGCGCACAACGAAGGAAACCCTCACGGGAAGGTGGTTCATTCTATCCATTCTTCCATCCGGGAGTCGGAACCCAAAACCTCTATGATCGACCTCTGCATTGTTTCCAGTCATGCATCTTGAACTCAGTGGGAAAACTCATGGTCTGATCCGCCGTCTATCCCATTTTCTCTATGATCGACCTCTGCGTTGATTCTTTGTCACGCACCCTAAAACAAGTGGCAAACCCGTGGACTGAGCCACATCTTCTGTGAAGCTTGGACATTCCGTAAGTGTCTATGTCGTGTGTGTTATAAATGTGGGTTGTTGTGGCCATGCAGTTCCTTGGATGAGTGTGGCTTGCTGTCATCGTTTGTTCCTTGCAGTTGTCCTCCTTGTGCTGGAATAGAGTTGAAGAAGCAGGTTGTCAGGCCTGTGTGCAACACTCTCTCCAGGTGAGAGAGGTGGTTGTGGTTGAAGAAGCAGGTTTTCAAGCCTGTGAGTGACTCTCTCCAGGTGAGAGAGTGCGCAGAGGAAAGGAGAACTCCTGGAAGGGGTCCTATAGCTTCCACAGAAGTCAAAGAATTCTAGTTCGGCCTGTTGCTGAAGCCCAAGGCAATGGAGGTTTAGCAGCCGAAGGATTTTCTGGTGTGATAGTGAAGGTGTATACTTCTGGGGTGGGACAGGCATGTGGGGAATGAGAGTCTATGAGTATTGGGCATAAGTGGATCCTGGGAGAGAATCCATCCTCATAAGCTGTGTGTCTTCCTATTGACCTTGCCTAGCCTAGGATTCCCTTGTCCAGTGGAGCTTAGTCCCAGCTCGGGGGTGACCTACTGTTGAGAGTGATGAGCAGCGCGGTCTATGGCTGGGAGGTTCGTGGAAGGTCTGGACCCAGTTGGTGGTGTTATTCTAGTTGAAAGATAAGTATAATTTATCTACTTAATTTTATGTTATGCATAATGCTGGAGTGTTATCATGTGTTCCGTTGCATGTATGAATTGTTGTTAATTCTATTTAAATCTGAATGGTAACAGTAACTCTATGTTAAAATATGTTAATTTTATTTAATGCATATTATATTTATATGTGAATATTCTGTAGTAGTGGCATTGCCCAGTCTCTATGGAAGGTCAGGGATGCTACAGTTTGGTATCACAACTAAGTCATAGTTGAGTAGTGGCATTGCCCATTATCCACCTGGTGCTTTACTTTCAAGTACCAATTCTGGTATCCATACTGTAATTGAAACTCAATTGCTCTATTCCATAGAGTTTCTTTAGGAAAGTATTCAACTTATTTTTTCTTGTTACATGCTTTAATTAAACCTCATTGAAAGCATTGAATGGCTGTAGATCCACGATGTTCCATCCATTGGTAACATCCCCGACCATCAACAGGCCTGGGCGATGCCACTACTCAGCTCTGACTTTGCTGCGATACCAAACTGTAGCATCCCCGACCTTCCACAGAGACCGGGCAATTCCACTACTGCAGAATATTCACATATAAATATAATATGCATTAAATCAAATTAACACATTTTAACATAGAGTTATTGTTACCATTCAGATTTAAATAGAATTAACAACAATTCATACATGCAATGAAACACATGATGACATTCCAGAATTATGCATAACATAAAATTAAGCAGATAAATTATACTTATCTTTCAACTGGAATAACACCACCAACTGCGTGCAAACCTTCCACGAACCTCCCAGCCATAGATTGCGTTTCTCATCACTCTCAGCAGTAGGTCACCCCCGAGCTTGGACTAAGCTCCACCGGGCAAGGGAGTCCTAGGTTAGGCAAGGTCAATAGGAAGACACACAGTTTATGAGGATGGATTCTCTCCTAGGATCCACTTATGCCCACTGCTCACAGACTCTCATTCCCCACATGCCTATCCCACCCCAAGAGTATACACCTTCATTGTCACACTGGACAATCCTTCGACTGCTAAACCTCCCTTGCCTTGGGCTTCAGCAACAGCCCAGATCAGAATTCTCTGAGCTCCGTGGAAGGTACAGGACCCCTTCCAGGAGTTCTCATTTCCTCCGCGCACTCTCTCACCTGGAGAGAGTCGCTCACAAGACTGACAACCTGCTTCTTCAACCACAACCACCTCTCTCACATGGAGAGATTGTTGCACACAGACCTGACAACCTACTTCTTCAACTCCCTTCCAACACAAGGAGGACAACTGCAAGGCTCAGAAAGGAACAAACGACGGCAGCAAGCCACACTTATCCAAGGAACTACATGGCCACAACAACCCACAGTTATAACACACACGACATAGACATTTACGGAATGTTCAAGCTTCACACAAGACGCGTCTTAGTCCACGGGTGTGCCACTAGTTTCAGGGTGTGTGACAAGGAATCAATGCAGAGGTCGATCATAGACATAACAAGATAGACAGCGGATCAGACCATAGGTTTTCCCACTGAGTTCAGGATGCATGACCAGGAAACAATGCAGAGGTCGATCACAAAGGTTTGGGGTTCTGACTCCCGGATGGAAGAATGGACAGAACGAACCACCTTCTTGTGAGGGTTTCCTTCACTGTGCGCGGGTATGAAAATGCAGACGCATAGGCAAAACCGGTTTAGACGTCCCCCGATCCCAGTGAACTCTGGTGGAGGATGACAGAATGGGAAACGAACCCAACATCGCTGGCTTTCCTAGCTATAACTGCACGCACCTAGGTTGACACCTGTCTTCCGACAGTCGCATGCACTCCACTTAGCATACGTTCCTTTTCTAGGAACTTAGGACAACACTCAACATGTCCACCTTAGCCTTCATAAATTAATATTAAAATATTATTCCTTTAGAGGTAAGCCCCCTAGCTTATCCCCTACGCCCAAACACTTAGCCCCCTCCCTTGCCCAACCTTGTGGAAGCTTAGTCCCCCATCATTCTTTCTTCGTGGTCAGTCTACACGCAACGATGTGTATATTTTTATTAATGACTTTGCATAATTACATATACAAAATAGGCTTCTGGCCTTAGCATCCTAGGCTCTCTGGCCTAATCACCACATAATCCTACTAGCTTATTATAACTCGGCTCACCAGCCTATCAAATATGTTTACAATTCATAATTACAACGGGGGCTCTACCGGGGGATATTACAATCCCTTCCCCTTATTTTTTCACTGTCCTCAATGCAACTTATTTATACATATATAATTCAAAAATTCTTCAAAAGCTCCAAGCTTTAGCTATTGGAAGCCCATTATCCACCTGGTGCTTTACTTTCAAGTACCAATTCTGGTATCCATACTGCAACTGAAACTCAATTTCTCTATTCCATAGAGTTTCTTTAGGAAAGCATTCAGCTTATTGTTCCTTGTTACATGCTTCAATTAAGCCACATTGAAAGCACTGAATGGTTGTAGATCCACGATGTTCCATCCATTGATAAAATCTCAACAGTGCTATGACTCCACAGACGTAAACACTTTGCTCGTACACCTATTCATTCAGAAGCCACATTAGAACATAGATGCAATATATATACAGGCAATTCTAATAACATTATAACTTGTATATGAATTACAAGATACATAGCATACAACGAATAAAGAATTGATACTTGTCTTTTGATTGAGAAGACTTCCATATCAACATGGTCTAGGCCAAGGTACCAAACCTCAACAACACTCTAACCATCCAAACCCCAACAACACTCCAACCAATGGTCTCTCATTCCCCACATGCCTATCCCACCCCAGGAGTGTACACCTTCACTGTCACACAGTCCATCGGCTGCTACACCTCCCTTTCCTTGGGCTTCAACAACATGCTAGACCAGAAGTCTCAGAGCACCATGGCTTGAGGAGTTCCAACTGCCCTCAGAGGTCTCCAATCAACATCTTCTCGAGCTACTCTTTGTAGTCAACATTATAAATTTTATCAACATCATCTCATCTGCATCACCCACATGCAGTTATCATGAGAAAACATAAAAGAATTCATTTAGGAACTCCAACTTAGTTCAAAAGGGAATTCGACTTTTCCCCCCAAAACATGAAATTCTATTTCATAATTCATCTTGGATGTTGCCATATTATGAATGCAATCATCCTTGTGATTTTCCACAGGCACCAAACTGCATACTATTTTCCTAGAAGACTTCATCTTGCATACTACCAACAATTTGTCAGTATTTCTTGTACATCATAATTCAATTGCAATATGAACAAAATCTTATGCATTGGTCTTAGAATTTCCGACACTTAGCAATTCAATCACAATTACCGAACAATTACTAAACTAGAACATCTCGTCATTCTATGCATATGCATGTTCACAGTAATATTTGTAAGTTCATTACTTCTTTTTTTGAACAAGAAAATTTCCTGTAGTCAATGCTCATGTGACTACTTGACTTGCAAATTTCTTGTTGCAATGTCTAACACCTCCCCAAAATGTCCTCAACTTCATGAGCTAACAACATTTCAGCTGTTAGTAACAATTATTTCCATGCAATAATATATATGCATGTACTTACAAAACACATTCAACCATTTCATTTAGTATACAATTCTATCACTTACTATGCATGAGTGCAATTCTCAATGCATTCTTATTCAATGCACCCTGCATTGAATTACATAATGCTCTTTATCTCAATCATGTATCTCACCATCCATAAGTTGGAATTCTGGCCAATGTGTTGACACATTCTCCACACACTTCCTATTGTCTTCCCAATTAATTGGATGCCTTCCTTTTTGACCTGAGCACTACACCAAGAATATAATTCTGTGGTGTTCATTAGTGTTAGCAAAAAGGTTGCAGCCCAAGTTTTATTTAAAAGTAGGAATCTTTTAGTACCTGTGTGGCTCATAACCTTTCCATATCCATACCTTGCCATATCCAACCAAGTCCTGGTCTCATACATGACTAGCTTACTGACATTTATTCCTATAACCAGTTCTTATATTTAATTCTTTGGTTATTACCCCATAACCAAATTAACGTGACATTCTACTATGTCAATGTGTGCATTCATAAGCTAAATTTTTTTGAATTAATACATGCCTCCATCCTTTAACACATCCATTGGTATGCATTCAATAATATAATCGTGTGATTTTATAAAATAACTTTGGCTGAGGACATTTTTACCAAAATTTCCTTCAACAATTATGCGAAAAAAGTGATAAAAACTCATACCTGCATGACTGCCATTAATAAATTTTTATACTACCTGAATATCTGATGGCAGTAGAAGCTTTCATGTTTCTTTTATCAAACTTATAACCAACACTTCAACTCTCTGTTGCTTCCTTCCTTATGCAACAACATCACCACCAACACTTGCAAACATGTAAGCATTCTTTCCTCTGGCTGACCCAATGAGCCATAAGATACTTGCTTCCACAACAATTGCAACAACTTATTTCTCCCTATAATTTTTTTTCTTGTTGATCCCATAAGTATTCAATTCTTCCTGTATTCTCGAATCTTCTTGTGCTCCCACTGTGATCACTGTGCATGATTATTCCTGCCCTGAGCACTTTCAATGCAGTGCCCCAACCTCAACGGGGTTTGTTGACCTCCCGGTCAATGGATCTTCAACTCTCGGAGCTGAGGCAACTCTTTGGTTCCCTACTATAACCTCCACGAAACAAATCCATAGGCCTTGCGCGAAACCTCAACCGTGAGAACTAGCGGCGAGCGCAAGCTTCCTCTATGTGACCACTGGCTATGACCACACGCCTATCCAAAAGGATTTTTGGGATTTCGCGTACCGGGTGTTTCGATATGAGTCACCCTCAACTCTCTCTATCCCTAAAATCCAAAATAAGAGTCTAGCGTGTGCTAGCTCTTCTCTTAACTTCCACCGGAATGACCTCTAGCTGTGATCTGGGGCCCATCTTCCGAGCACTACGAGACTTTACTCTTCATGAACTTTGAGGATCAAATCTCCTCCTTTCTCCCGAGGTTCAAACTCCTGAACCCTGTTCGCCTTAGATCAACGGTCCAAAGCTTTCCAGGTTTGACGGTCCAGATCAATTCCTCGTGAAATGACAATTCATGTTTCGGGGTTTCGAAAAATAGTTCCCCTTTTTTCTTTCGATCTCTAGTTTTCCAAAATCCACGTGAGTCAGATCCAATGAATCACAAGTCCTCATAATCCAATGATGTGGATCCTTTCTCGTGAATCGAGAATTCACGGTTCGTGAAATCAGAAAACAGTTCTCTTCCCCTTTCCAACTTTCAACTTCATGAAATTCAAGTGCGTCAGATCAACGACTCACACTCATCGTGATTCAATGGTCTAGATCTCTCCTCGCGAATCATATGTTCACGTTTCAGGATTTTCGAGAGCAACTTCCTCCATTCTCCCAACTCCCAATTTCCTGATGAAAGGAATCAATGGTTCGATCTTCCTTGAGATCGACGGTTCGCTACCTCTCCTGAGATTTCGAGTGCTGAATGACTCTCAACGTTATCCTCCTCGCAGTTTCTTTTGATCTAATGATGCACGACTATCGACGCTTCTCCCTCCAAGGATTCCTACCATCCATTCAGGTTCTCAATGACTACTTGCCAAGTATCTTGGCGTCAATTCTTATGGACTTGACTTCCTCCCTAACTTGAAGGATTTCAAATATTTCGAAGGCTTCGACGGTGTTTTCCCTCATGAGCTTCTGTTAATGAAATTTTAACTTCACCCTAGCGCACACTTGCGCTCTACGTGCGAACTTGCATTGTTTCTCCCTGAGATTTTAACTTACTCAATCTCAAAGGGACTCAACCCTTCTGCGTCATCCAAAACACTTTCTGGTGCCCTCCTGGCACACTCTATGCTCATCTTCTTAAGCCCTTCGAACTTAAAACAAGTTCTTTCTATACACACTCCTTGCGCTTGATATGCACACTCTGCATACAAAAGTTCTACCCTATCTCTTTTGAGCTTTGAGTCGAAAAAGACTCTCTCACATGCACTCCTTACACTCAGTATGCACTCCTTGCATATCTTACAGAAGAGAACACTTTAAACTTATTCAATTTCTTCACAAACTCATTCACTCACCAAGAACATCATATGTTCACAAAACACATAATAACAATAAACTATGAAACTGTATCAACACTGTACAATTGGATCAATTTTCTTTGTTCTATTCATTTTAGAAAAAAAAACATGATTACAACTCCTGTCTTTCACAGACACATTACAATGAAAATTCGTCTAAAGACCAAGAAGTCTCTCTCTCACATTCTTTCTTCCATCTAAAGACATCTCTAGCACTTTTTATGTTTTAATGTAACTATTACATCTGGATTCCTCTTTCCGAGACCTTCCCAATCACAACTTCCTTGCTCAATTATGAGCCTTGAGCAGAGAGATATGATCCTTTAAAACTTGTGCTTCTTCTTTGATGCACTTCTTGTGCAATGATCTCTTTTCTTTGAGCTAAGGGCTCTTAGATCTTTGCTGGACCCTATCACAAATTTTCAGGTCTTCATTATTCTTTTTATGCAGGTTAGAACCAAACGAAACCCACTTGCTTCCTTCCTAACCCTTTCCCCTTCTTTAACACAATTTTCGGGCACTAGCCCCTGTTCTCTCAGCCCCCGACCCACGTGACCATGGGCCATGATCAAGCGCTAGATCAATAGGTGCTTACCTGGGACTTCAGCTTCAGAAGTTTTCAAAGCACAACACAACAATCTCTCGGAGTTCTGAGTTACCGAACTCGCGAAGTAGGGTGGATCAACGGTCCATGTCTACCGAGCATCTAACGGCTGACACTCGCTGTGGAACTTCTGTCATCGAAGATTAGGGACTTTAGAGCTTCAGAAGTTTGTGCATCAACACATTCCGAACTGTTAATCTCCGAACATTCCCAATCACCTTTTGTGACGTCATTACGTTACATCACTTAACGTTTTCCCAATGGCGGGGGCATGCAATGGTGGTTTTGGAGTAACCCGCCTTTCATCCCGCAATTGATCTGATGATGGCACGTAACCACTCGGTGAAACCACGGTTTAGATTGCGGGACCGCCTTGGAGATATAGCTTCCGTGCAACTTGGGTCCCCGCAATGCCTTCTGGCCGTTGATCTTGATGTATCATGATCAATGCCACTGTGGGTCCTCTGACCTTTAACTTTGTTACGTAACCTCGAGCCCCACTAACCCTGCTCATATAGGATGCCACAAGGCAGAATACTAGCGGCTGATACATGGCCCATTCATATGGGTGAAACGTGTCATGTTCCAAACGACATTTCAAACTGCTATGGGTTCAAAACCCACTGATACAGGGCACACATATTATGGCATTACCTACATCTATGTCTGTTCATAATGTATTCCATGTATCATTGCTCAAGAAATATATACCTGATGATAATCATGTTATTGATTGGAATGTGATCCAGGTTGAGCAAGAAGGCACTTTCCAAGTGCATTCGGTGCACATTCTGGACCGGAAAATCAAACAGCTCCAGAATCGAGCCATAGGGCTTGTAAAGGTCCAATGGACTTGGTACGGTCTTAAGGACGCTACTTGGGAGCATGAGGATCCAATGCGGGTAGAATACCCACATCGTTTTGAGGATTTTTGAAATTTTGTTGTATATGGGTACATGATGCACTGAGGACAATGCATAAATAACGGGAGGGGATTGTAATATCCCTAGGCCGAACCCAATTATAATGTAAATGAAAATTTACTTAAGTTGGTGAGCTGTTTGATATCATTTTGTATGCACATTTCATGGCATAGTGTGTGCTTGTACTGCATAGTAAAATGATGAAGTGTGCACATTCCTGGATACCACGCGCAACAACTTGATTGCACACGATTTTGAGGCCAGGGAGCCTTTTGTGTATATGCTTCATTTTATAGGCTGGTGAGCCAGTTATTATAAGCTAGGATTCTTATGTTTTGATTAGGCCAGAGAGCTTAGATGTTAAAGGCCAGTGCGCCTATTTTTGTGCATGTCTCATAATTAATATAAAATACATCGCTACCTGCAGACCGACCACGATAAAAGAGTATGGGGGACTAAACTCCACTAGCTAGGGAAAGGCAGGGCTAAAAGTTAAGGAAAAGGGCTAAGCTAGGGAGCTTAAGCCAAAAAGGAATATTATATTAATATTTCTTAAATAATAAAGTATGGATAATTATTTTATCCTAAGTTCTAAAGTTGGGGACAAGTGGGCCAAAGTAGCTCCCAACGTGACAAGTGTCAAGTTGGGGACATGCATACATATTGTTGGGACTTAGTTCATTTTCCCATCTTTTTTCTATCATTCTCCCCAAGATTCATCCATCATTCAGTGATCCATTTAGCCATACCATGATCTTTCACTCACGCAGTCAGCTATCCTCCATACTTTCCTGTCACTGTACTTGAACCGTATCCATAGCCATTTTCTATTCATGTAGTTGGTTAGCTTGGGAAGTTGGACTGAAGAAGCAGATTGTCAGGCCCGTGGGATATTGAAGAGGCGGGTTGTTAGGCCCGCGAGAAATTTCTCTCTGGGTGAGAGAATTGTTGGGAATTGATTTCCTGAAGGTGCTGATCTACAACTACAGTGCTCATAGACTTCCTGTCCGACCTGTTGCTGAAGCCCATAAAGGAAGTGGGGCAACCGAAGGACTGTTGAGCAAAGAAGGGGCACACTTCCTGGGGCAGGACAAACATGTGGGGAATGAGGGACTGTAGGTTGTTAGTTTGAGTTGGCACCTGTGATAGAGTCTTTCCTGTTGTCTATGAACCTATAGCCTGGTTAGGAATCCCTTTACCAGGGTGGAGTTTAGTCCCAGCTCGGAGGTGATTCACTGTTGAGAGTGATGAACAATGTGGTCTAAGGTTGGGAGGTTCGTGGAAGGTTGCACATAGTTGGTGACATTCTTACCAAGATAAGTGTCAATTGTGTAATAAATTTACATGTTGCATAATTATTTACGTGTTTATTATTATGGATTTATCCTATGTATGATTTATAACTATGTTTATATTTATGGGTATTGCCTGCATATGCTGCATGTATACGTTTACTGTTATTTCTGTGATAATCCGTACATTTACAGATGTATTGTAGGCTTACGTTATATATAAATGTTTCTGCAAGAGCTATGTGTGTATATATTTTAATTGCATGCAGTTCGAAAAATTTATGTGGCATAGCTCGGTTGGATGTTGGTTATGTTACAATATGTTCTGCAGAGAGAACAATAAGAGTTCTCTGGCGTAGCGTGGCCCGACCATCCATCAACAAATCCATTTTTCTATGGAGTATAGAGAACTGTGTGTTGAAACTAAATCCATGCCTCATGACAAAGATTATGGATCTCATGATTTACATACTCTCCCCCATTATCAGTTCAGAGGACTTTGATCTTCTTTCTGGACTGTGTCTCAACCAAGGATTTGAAATCTTTGAGGTGTTGAAAGACCTTGGATTTTTGATGAGAAAGTAGATCCATGTAAAACGTTAGAAATCATCAACAAAAATGAGAACAAACCTCACTTTGTTGATCGATACATGCGGAAAAGGACCCATAAGGTCACTTTGGATCAGATCTAAAGGTGCTGAGGCTCTCTGAGACTTTCCCTTATCGAATTTCTCTTGAGGGTGTTTCCTGAGAACACATCCCTCACACACTCCCTTGGAGAAATGGATGTCAGGTAGACCATCAACCAATATTTGCTTGCTAAGTTGTTGCATGTACTTGAAATTCAAATGTCCAAACCTTTCGTGGCATATCATACTACTTTCATCAGCATGAGTAAGAGGTAAAGCAAAATCAGGTTCAATGAATTCAGAAAATGTATACAATCTAGACTGATGATTTACCTCACTGGTAGCAACCCTAGAGTTGGTTTGCATGTTATAGATGTCCATGACATTTGGAGTGAATATTACTTTCTTTCCAGTGCCAGAATTCGTCATCTGATTAACGGAGAGAAGGTTGACAGAAATTTTGGGAACATGCAACACATTCTCGAAGCTTCTATTGGTGAGTTCAATCCTTCCTTTGCTGGTGACTTCGACAGAAGAGTTGTCCCCCATTAGAATAGGAGGACCTTTGCATGCATCCAAAGAAGAATATATTGTTTTTGATGCAGCCATATGATGTGATGCTCCTGAATCAACGATCCAAGCATAGAGAGAGGAGTTGATGGCAATCAAGGCATGGCTAGAATTTCCTTTCTTCGGATTTAGATCTTCTGGCTTCTTCTTCTTGGCACCCTTGGGGATGTGATCTCCAAGGTTGTTTTGTTGAAGTATTTGAGACATCATATCCATTTGTTTTTGCATGCATGCAGATTCTGGATGGAATCCTTTGTGACAGTACGAGCATTTCTCCCCTTTTCTTCCCTTTTCCCCTTTGGATCCGAAGGCATCGGTGAAGGGTTTTGTGTACCCTTCCTTCTTCGGATGCGTATGAGATTTTTGTTTATCTTTATCTTTATATTTATGATATTTGTGGCTTCCATCATGCACAGTGAGTGTATGCTCCCTTGGGACTTTGCTTGTGCCCATGTTTATGAGATTGGTTTGCTCTTGTGTCAAGGATTCAATAAATTCCTCAAGAGAAGGCATCTTCCAGGTGGCTCCGGAGGTGAATCCGACACAATGGAATGTGGATATGAATACAGATAATTCAGGACAAAGCTTGGAGAGAATGGTGAGAACCATTTGTTTCTCCTCCTTTGATTTATGAACCCCGCAAGCTTTGAGTTGCGATAGTAATTCCTTGAATTTTGTAAAGAAATCTTGGATATTGTCAAAGATTTTTGGATCCAATGTGAGCAGCTCCACCTCCAACATGTGTCCCCTCATCTCATCATGTTTTCCAAAGAGCCCTTCCAAGGTGGTCCAAGCTTCATTGGGAGTCTTATAGGAAGATATGTGAAAAAAGAGATCGGGAGAAATATGACTACAAATTGTTTCGAGTGCCTCAACCATGCGATTTAAGTAATTGCATTTTTCTATGGCTGATGTTGGTTCTGTATCTATATTCAAGGTTAACCTGTACAACCCTCTGTTTCGGAGATGTATGGCTATTTTCTCCTTCCATGAAAAATAGTTGTAAGGTGTAAGAATGAATTCTTTTTGGAAATCCATCTTTCCGTTGTGTTCAATCTTTTGTAGCTGCAAATTTTTTTGGTGTATCTTTTTCTTAGTAGTCCGTCGGCTCTAATACCATGTAAATGTGTTGAACCTGCACTTAATAGATCTATATAAACAATAATACACACATTTTCAGAGAGAATTTGGGAAAGAAGAAGAAGGAGATAAAGAACGAAAGAATTATCATTAACCGTTATGAATAATGAATAATTTACACATGATATACTATGTATAAATCAATGAGTGTGCACTGGAGGAGAACCAATGCACCATAGTGGTGGTATAGAGTGATTTGGACACACACCAACAATTATGTGAGTGAACTTCCACCTAGTCTAGTCTTTCAGGCAGTTACGGGAGTGAACTACCACCTAGTTGAGTTAACTGGTCAACTAGTCTTCAGTTAACTGACTGAACAAAGAGTAGTGAGGAGTTAACTCAGGGAATCAAGGGTAACGTGCCAGTATGGTGATGATACCAAGGCAAGGTCGAATTAGCATGGTGATGATCCCAATGTTGCATGGGGATAAAATCAATGCAGCATCTAAACTCAACTCAACTAGTCAAACTGAAGTGTCAACTGAAAGAGAATATTCTCCAGGGGGAATATTCTCCCCTAAAATATAGGAGACTGGATAATGACTAATTATGACTAATAAACAAGGAAAAACCTTAGGAAAAATAAATCTTAGGTGTGTGTGAAGTAACTCCAACACCCATGAGGTAATATCTCCACTTTTTTAGTGCATGAACACTAACTACTAATTCCAAGTCACGTGTAGCAAAATTCCTCTTATGCTCTTTTAAATTTTGGGACTCATAGCACACCACATGATCCTTTTAAGTGAGGACTCCACCGATCCCTTCTTTGCATGAATCAATGCACACCACAAAATATTCATTGGAATCTGCAATCTTTAGTATTGGTGCACTTGCCAAAATGTATTTCAGCTGCTGAAATCTCTCTTCACACTCGAAAGTCCATTCAAATTTCACTCTCGTATTTTGCAAAGAAGCGATTGAGCTTGGAATATTTGAGAATTATTTTATGAATCTTTGATAATAACATGCAATATCCATGAATGATCTGACCTCTATCACATTTCTTGGCATTGGCCATCATCTAATGGCATATATCTTCTTGGGATCCACCACTATCCCATTTGTTGAAATAATGTCCCCAAGCAATAATTCTTCTTTTGATAAAATATACACTTACTTAGCTTTCCATATTGATACTGATTGGATCATTGTATTATTTTTCATCTATCTCAATGCTTTATGGGTGAAAAAAATGGAGGAATCGAGTTGTAGAACCATTTTATCGACTAGTCCAAATTTGGAAATTTGGGTCCAAAAAACCGTCTAAAATATTTTGGACCCATTTTGAGGCATAAAATAACACTTTTTTAGGGTCCAAACCTAAATACGGAGTCGTTTCTATATTCTACACACCGACACCTTTCCAACTGTGCAAGAAACATCTCAATCAGAGTTTGTATGCAAAAGTTATGCCTCTCACAAGTTGACCTACCATATTGGTCACAATGGTGCAAGTGGAAGCCATGTTAGCCTCCATTACTTAAACATGTGGGGATAGCCATGTCATCGCATAGATTGTAGTTTGGGTAAAGCCCAACTAAAACACCAAGTGTGTGACACCATTGGGAACACCTACCACTATCACCTCAATAAATGTTCCCCTTGTTTTAGTGAAGGATAAATCCAACACAAGGGAGGCTTCTTGAGTGACCCTAGGGGGATTGCGACGGGAGATGGAAAGTGATAGAAGAAATAACCTATAGTTCAAGATAAAATATTTGAAAGAGGCTTGAGAAAGAGTCTTGTGAGTTGATGGAGGTTGTTAAAGGTTATGTACCTGCAAAACAATGTTAGACCTGCCCGAAACAAGTTAATTTATGAAGATTTAAGCCTCAGACCAAAGGGGAATCAACATGAAACCTTGTTGTCCCAAAAATGAAGCAGTATGAAAATATATATATCAGCACTAAATAAGTTATGACAACTAAAACATTAACAATCAAAATCAAGTGCAAGATGTTGGAAATAAAGCTAACAAGAAGTAGATAATTTTACAATGATTAGAGAAAGACTTTGATAGCAATTAGAGGTTTGTTACTAAGTGTTATCAACAATATTTGTAAAATCCTTATCGCTGTAGAAACTTTTTCTACAGAAGCAAGTTATATCCACTAAAATCAACAATTAAACCACCTAAACAATAACTTCTAACTTGTAGAACAATTACCAAGGCATACAAGTAAATTTCAGTGGTAGAAGAGTTAGTAAAAAAATGAAAGATGGTAAGTTTACTGCAACCCTATTAGCTGTAGATTAAATGTTATTGCAACAACTAAACCACTTGAATAATCAAGACTCCCTTAGGGAACAATGTAGCTTAAAACATGTAAAATCAAATTCCAAACTTTAACAATTCAATCTCCTTGATATCATGTTTATCAATGCACAATATTCAATCTACAATGCAAAACGATTAGGGACTTATCTATTGGGTTATGGGGTCTATTGTTTATGAGCTAGGGTTTATTACTTCTCTATGGGTGTAATCTATTTTACTCCCTAGAGAAAACAAACCTTAGCAAAATAAATCTACAAGGGTGTAAGCCCTTTTTCTCCTTGTAGCAACCTTTGCAAAATAGCCCTTTCAATGACAACAAAGATATATCTTTATGGATGTTGTATTCCCTTATACTCCTCCAAGGGTTTTGAAAAATTAACCTTGAAATCAAGAAGAAAAACATACAATTATAGAAATTTTGTACCAAATCCAAGAGATAGCAAGAAAACCCTTACTTATCAAGAATATCTCACCATAATTTCCAAGAAACAAGCATAAAGAGATAGTGCTTTCATTTTTCCTCCAATTGAAAAGTATTCCATATAAAATACACCAAATAAGAGAGAGATAGAATTTCCCAAGTAAGGCGAAAATTTCATCCAAAAACGTTATCTAATTCTCAAAACATGAGAATAAAATGAAAGTGAGATGACCTTTATTTATACAAGGTCATCTACACCTAATTTGTCCACTTTAAATGTCAACAACAAAATAGAAAAGGGGTCGACTCTCTAATTTGCTTTTACATTTTTCAAATACGAAAATAACATTAAATTAAAATACCTAAAGGGTGACGTCATGCCCTAGAAGGGTGATGCTAGGCCTCAAAATGAGATGTTGAACCTCCAAGTGAAGATCGTTTGGCCTCCAAAGGCCATGTGTCATCTTGTCATGTGCTAGAGTGTATGTCGTGGATCTTCATCCATCAAACCACATCACCTAACCTCTGGAACCATCAAAACCCCATCATCCAAGGTGACGTAAAGGGCCAAGGTGTGATGTCCTAGGCCTCCAAAGGCCAACATTCAAATGCAATGGGTCTCAAAGTCATCCTCTCATGTTGATCAAGTGACTATGAAGGCAATTCCCATCATCTCAAGTGTGCAATGTGCATTAAATCCCCCCTTTTCAAATTAAACAAATTCTCAAAGACCTTATACAACTTGCCAAATTTAAGTATGGGAGGGTTTTCATGGTGCCTTATTGGGTAGATCAATCCCCCAAGTCAAGGAGTGTTTCCCAAGAAGACCCTCTCTAATTCATGTAGTGAATATGAGGTGGATGGGGGTATGACTTTTGGGCATGGGGTTTCTTGACAAATAAAAGCTCATATTGTCTTATTTATGGGTGCCTTTGTAGAGGGTGTGCTACATCCTTGTTTGCAATGGAACATTTTTCCAAGCCCTTTATTTTCCATTAATTGATTATGGTCCAAAACATTGAGTGTTATGTGCAATGGAAAGAAAGGAGCACCACAATGCCACTTGGAGCTAAGAACGCATTGAGTTCCACCTGTAAGGAAATTAAAAAACACCGCAAATGCATTCCCTCAACAAGCGGGGTATTTATTGAATTATGTGTGTTCTTTTTTGTAGGTCCTTGAATTTTTTGTGGAGAAGCATTTCATTTCTCTCAGGACCTTAGGGAGAGCATCTAGAGGGATAATTCATGGATTTTAATTTTTTCCATCTACAACACCTCTAGGCATTTAGCCCCTTCTTCCCATGAAATGAGGCACAAGCCCTTCTTGAGGTCAATGAGCCCAAAAACCCAAAACATGAGGAAGTGAAAGGGAAGAAGTGTGAAAAGTGTTAAGTATGTGCGGGAATAGTACAATGACCCTTCAAGGAGACCCTCTAGTATCAACCCTTTTCCCGAGGGTGGCCCACTTACTAGGAAACCATGTCAACCACCAAGGTGAAATGAGGCAAAATGTATAAATTCCAATTAAACGTTTTCGTAATCAACATGTTCAAATGCTTCATTTATTAAAATGACACTTACAAAGAGACCATATTTGTTACCTCATGAAGCAAGACATGTTGTCCTTTGTGGGACAAGCTAGTATGTTGGACACTGCTAGTGTCGATCAATGGCGATGTGTGGTGAGAGAAGGGGCTCTACCTGCCCATCTAGCTCTCGACACTCCATGTCTTTAACCTATGGGCCTAGAGACATCATCTCCTTAGTTAACTGATCCAAAAATGAAAGGTATTAATAAAAAAATGACATTAACTTGATGCTCATGAATGATTAAAGAGTTCAACCATCATTAACCATGCTGCAAATAAGATAATATAACAACAATAAGAAAGAGAAATAGACACAAAGAACTTGTTAATG
>JZKD02S1674701.1:205515-218106 GCA_000966675.3 Picea glauca
CTGGGAGGTTCGTGGGAGGCCTGCATTTGGTTGGTGGATTTCTTCACTGACAGCAGATAAGTATCTGACTATGTTTTATCACATTTGCATGACTCTTCTGGATATGTTATCATGTTTTCCGCTGTGTAAATGAATTACTATCGAATGCTATGGCTTGTTTAAATGTAGTAGTAACTTATATATTTTACTCTGAGATTTAAGTGTGTTTAATTGTTTAAATGCATGTGCTTATAATGTCTGTATGAATTATGTATAAAATCCATGTATAGAATGGTAACTGAGAGGTTTGAAAACCTCGATAGTGAAAAAGGTGCACTACAATTGGTCTAAAACTTTGACCATTTACTACTTGTGGCTACATCAAATCCTCCCAAAAACAAAATCTCATAGTATTTAAACAAAGTAACCACATCAATTCACTTCGGTGTTTCCTTTCCCCTGTTATTTGTTCATAATATTTTATTAAGAGTGTTTTCACCAAGAGCCATGGAAAATAAGAGAACAAAAGGAAAACAAAATGAAAAGAGATCTCATTCCTTTTAAAATGGAGGTGAAATTTACCTTGAGATATATATGAATTGCTTTGTAGCATTGATCATGCGAAAGGCGAGCTCATGACGGTATCGTATGAATGAGATCTAGATATATAGATGGAGAAAGCATGGGATCAAAGGTTTTCATCCCAGACCTTTGTAACGATAGAAACACGGGGATTCGTATTGCAAAAGTGACCTTTAGTCCCTTCGTTGAAGAAGGCATATTCTAAATCCTCCCTGCCCATACAAATATTCGATTGTTGTGAATTAGTTATATAATGAGAAACAATCTGCTGCATACTGTCAACTTTTGACCTGGATGCAAAAAATTGATCTTCGTCTGTCTTTAATGGAAGACATGAAATATGTGATTGTAGCTTTTTCCAGCTGAGCGACTATTATTTCCTCTAGCTGAGCACGACACTCCGAACTCACAATCCAAGTGAGAGCACAACGAAGAATCACAAACAAGAAGCTCATAGACACTACATCATTATCTAGGGGAAGAAGCCTGACGATGGACTCAATAATGCCTCTCCTTTTAGTTCTTGAAAATCCTTGAATTTATTCCAAGTCCAAAGGCTTGTCATGAAAATAGCTACTATAATCACCAACTATAAATATGTCCATGATCCAACGATCGACGTAAAACAATAGCTCTTGACCAAGAAATTCTCGTTGTAGAGCCGATCCTCACCAATTATGAGACTCAATCTTTTAAGTTCCCTAGACCTCCAATAAAAATGCTTTGGTTCAAATGGAGCATCAAGAAACTGTCATTTGTCATAGCCATCTGGGGAGTAAATTGCAAGGCAGCGTTTGTAAAAACTATCTTCATAAAATTGAAGCATTGCTAAGTTTGGAGAACTCCAAAATCCCAGTGGCACTTTCCCCATCAATCAGTTCTCATAAACACCCACTGCCACCAAACTCTAGCAACAAGCCAGAGCTAAGGAAAGGCTCCCATTTAAATTATTCAACAAAACATACAAAGCTACACATATTCCTCCCTTGTACAAATTCTAAGGTATAGGTCCTCATAGATTGTTGAGGTATAGGTCACCATGGATTGTTGAGTAAAGCATCTATTCTCTGAGACATAAACATGGTTTTACAGAACCACATTATAATAAAAAAACACAAAAATTGTATTCAAATAGTACCCTCTAGGTTATAATTGCTTCCAGCCAATGCTATATTCAACTAAATTTATTCAAAGCACACCCCATGCAATTCAATAGGAATGCCATAATGGTACACTATATATATCCCTATAACAATATACCATGGAATTTGAATATGAGGGTGTGCGAAAATATTTACGAGACTAAACTTCAATAGAACCTCATTAAGTCCGATGAAAATGCAAAGATAATCTCATTAAGTCGATGAAAAAACAAAGAGTGTACAGTGGGATCCTTGGAGTTAAGAGCGCCTTCATTTCCATGAATTTCAATGCTCGCCCTCCTGGGAAGATTATACCCTAAATCTTTAAGATATTTGTAATTTGGTTGAATTACTTCGATCGCGGAGACACTGTAGTTGAACACTACACTATAAATGGTGTAGTGTTGACAAAGAAAACCGACGCCATATTATGTTATTAACATGGATCCGTAGAAGAATGTATAAAAATGTAGAAGATAATGTTGCACGTCCATAAATTTGCAATGATATCATCGCTAATAAACTTGAATGTGGTTTTAATGATCTTTTTCATCTTTGAAATCTATTTTGTTTCAAAATAATTAAAGTGAATCTAAACTTTTGTTAATTAGTGTTATGCCTTGTTCCAATTTAAATGCAAATTTCAACTAGACTTGATGGTCACTTCATGTAACTTCCATTGACTTTATTTTTCAAATAATCTATCTTCACACAATTTTTTTATTATTTGAACAAATAATTTAATTAATCAATAACATATTTGATTAAGAATAAGGAAACGTCGAAAAAATATACAAGGTAGACAAGTGTACCAAAAGAAGAGAAGAACAATGGAATCAATTACTTTGAAAATGCAAATAAGGTATATAGAAGATAGTCAATTTTGTTGAAGAGGCAAGAGTCCATTAATATACCATTAATATAAGAGAAATGTGCGGTTAATATAAGAGAAATGTGCAAGATCAATAAATTCAATTACATGCAAAATAGACATAATTTTGGGTAACTAATACCAAATAAGTCTCTTTCACAATCATAAAATGGATAATAATGTAAATCATGTGGATAAGAATGTAAAGACAAAATAAAAGACAATATATCACAATAGAGAATGACTAGTTTAATTGCAAGAAGTTTGAGATTTTATTAATGTTTGAGAATTATTTGCAAAAGTTTCAACATTAAAGAAACACATGTTGGTATCTACTCTCATTCATGTGCCAATACCCAATTTGATTTTGAAATTGCAAATTTTTATTTAAAGGCTAAGAGCAGAGGACAAATAAAGAAGTCAATATGTTCTTCAAGCAAATTTGATCCATGGCATATGGGATATTAATGAGAATAAAAGGAGGATCATGTAAGGAAAATGTAGGAAATGATATTTAAGATTTACTACAACTTAGAAGCACTTGAAGATTTGATATGTGTAGTTTTCTAAGTTCATAATTGAGTTTTTATGCTAGAGAAGAGGGTATACAACCTCATACACAGTTGGCATCTATATCATTTTTATATCATTGTGTCCTCAACTTGTGGGCATTATCAAAGCCCAGTGTACTTTATTTTCTCCGTGATTGCATGTCAGACCTTCGATAGCTCTTTTACTGGACCACAACATAGCCTTGTACAATGGGCATGGGATTGACTTTGTTCATGTAAGCGAGCGAGAGCGTTCCACCAAAAGTATGAGTGACCGAGTGACAAGCTAGGACACTCTCAATTCTATTGAATTCCACTAAATATGATGTTAGTGAGAGACATACACAATGCATTGTTAGACGAATCTCGATTCCATTTGAATCATAAAAGAGAAACATAAGCATAAATCCTGTAAAACAAGAAAGTAAGGGGTGGGGGCTCTCGACCTGCCTTTAGAGAATGCCTTCTAGATCCTCAAGAAAGAGGATTCTTTTCCGTATTTCCTTATCTGCCGCTCAAAGAGATTAGACCATCCAGGATCTCAAATATGATCTAAATGAAGTGCATGCATAATTACAAGATGCACTGAGAGATATCCTACTCACCGTTAGTGGACCTATCCTAAGGGTCCATTTCTTTTGACCGCTTAGGAAACACTAGTTGTTCAATACTCACAACATTGTAGAAGATGAAGATGGAGTGAGGGTCTTCAACATAAAAAGGAGATTTTCCTTAACTCATTGTCATGGCAAGGAGTCAAAGGGAGGTTATGTTTCAGGGTTTTATCTAATAAGAAAAAACATATTTGAATTTAGGGGGACATATAAGGTTTTGAATGTGGATTTTTGAGAGAAAATAAGAAGACAAAGCGAAGGAAAAGAAACAAAGAGAGTAGTACACTTTTGCCATGGACAAAGCACGTGGAATGAGGAGAGACGAGTTCAAGGTAGCTCGGGTTTCGTACATCTAATAGATAAGAGAGAAATGGAGGCTCATAATTGTTGAAAAATTCTTCTCAAAGACACATTTGATGTTTGCTTTCATAGGTAGCTGTGGTTCCTTCCTTATACAATAAATAAGACACTCCTAGTTATCCCTCTATACAAATTAAAATGTCCAAAACATACATACAACTTAAATATCAAAGCATAGTTCCTTCTAAAAAAATTTAGAATATGTCCAAAGGAAAACTTTAAGTTAGTTGGACATTGGGAAATGATTTTAATAAATAAATTATGATTTTTTAAAATTTTAATAGAAAACTTTTAAATTTTATTAAAGAATTTAGGTTAAAAAATTATATTCAACCATTAAACCTTAACTACCTATTTTTCCAATTTTGTATTGTGATATTATTCAAGCCAATGTACTTGACAGACTATACAAAGGTTTCAATCTGAGGGTTTCTCAACTGGATTATCTAACAGCTTGCAAATATTTTGACCAATGGTATATATGAATAGATGACTCGCCACTTATTAAAAGAAAAACATATCAGGTACATTTATTAATTCCAACCATGACATGTTCTAAACATAGTAACATTGCGGTAGATGGACAAATGCACATTGGAATTAGAAGAACAAGTAAAAACAATGTATAGTGGAATTAGAAGAACAAGTAAAAACATAGCTCACACAAAGTAAACATAGTTAGAGTTTCAGAGGAATGAAATCCCTTCAATTTTTCTTTTATTAAAAAGAAAAACATTGTGCACATACTCTCACCATATAAAGTTTAAATTGCCAAAAGATGTAAAGTTGAGAATTTAAAATAGGAAATTACCTCTGCACGCATTCAAGTGGAATCAGTAGTTGTCGTAGATATTATAATAATTCTTGTTGTTCTCATAACAGGGTTGTTAAAACAGTTACAACTCTTTACATTAGAATTGGAAAAACCTTGACAAAAATTATAAACATTGCTTATTGTTCATTCAACAAATAATTTCAAAAATACTTTGAATCCCATAACAGAGCTGTTAAAACAATTACAACTCTCTACATTAGAACTGTTACAGAGAAACTTTGGAAAAAACTATAAATATTGAAGACTGTCCATTCGACATATAAGATACTATGTCAAAAATACTTCCAATCCATTCAACCAAAGAAACAAATAGAATCCACCTTGAAATCTTGGATCTTTGCCTGATATAATAGCATTCCAACCTTAAAACAAAGGCCTTGGGATACTGTACAGTTATGAATGGACAGAGATTCCTAAATTTGTTGAAATAAAAACTGGGTAGTTTATCTAAGCATGTTAAGATGTCATTATATCATGCCATATCTAAGAAGAATCCTAGAAAGACATAAAGTATTCAAGCATGTTACATGCTAACACAAATGTACGTATAGTTGTACTTCTCATAATCGACATTAATTAAAGTAACTAAAGCATGGTTTCTTGATTGCAACATGAGATGGTTGTTCGATGAATATACAACTTACCCGGAGAGACTTGCATGCATGTGAATACCATCAACCATTTATACTCTAATCGTATATGGAGGTTTTCTTTTATTTATACCAAGTTTTCCATGGCTACCTCAACCAGGGATGGATAAAGAATTGTTGAAATGCTAGTTTGAAATTGGGGAAATTGTAATTTTGATTGAATATATGTAGATTCAAATAACCAGAATTAATCCAAAATCTCAATTTGTAATTAGAAAATCCAAAACCCTTAATGTCAGAGACCTCGGTAAACGAACTTAGAACCAATTTTTTTAAAAAACTGGTGAAGGCGACCTATACCTGAGCATAATTTAAAAGAATCGACATTAATGGCGGCCTATACTGAACATATTGAGGGACAATATAAGTGAATTGGGAGGTGGTGATGTTGAAAAATTTAGAAGAGTAAAATTAGTTCTAACTGACCTACCATCGTCTTTAAAATTTGAACTAATACAATGATTTGGCATTTGTTACCGCCAAAAGAATTACTAACTAGTCTTCTCATGCTAGCATCTAACTCTGAGAAGTAGAAAGTTCTGTGAGGAGGCAATTACATTATTTTTAATGACTTCTTGATATTTTTACTTGATGATTTTTTGAATTAGGGTTTTACATATTTAATTTTGTATTAAGTTTGGATAACAATGTTTACATAGTCTTATGGTTTAATATGTTTATGGTAAAACTTATTCAACATGATTAAAAAAAATTACAACCTGAGTGGACCTAATGGTTAAACAAGTGTGTTTCCTCCTTAGAGGTCACAGGTTCAAATCCAGAGGGGGATAGGGTATGTATACCTCCATAGACTTTATTAGTCAAATCATTGTGTAGATATATATGTATTTGTGAATATATTTCATTTTTCTCCCCAAACAATGGGGTTTTGGCAGAGGAGGTTTGTTTATGCCTTCCTAACTTAGCCCTCTTATTGGTGACAAATTTGCATATTGCCTTCACAACAAGCTATTTTTTGACGACCAAAACTAAAGCAACAAGATGGTGCTCGGTGACAAGTTTGTCCCCAAATATATCCCTTTCAATCACACTCCCTTTCTAAATAACATAACAAGAACCGCCTCTTCCATCTAATTCAAGAACTATTGTTTGATTCTCCAACCGTGGATTGTTAAACATGACATGGGTGATGCGCACAATTCTTCCCAAGTGTTTCCTATAGCTTCCGTAAAAGTGTTTCCTGTTTGTGGCGTCTGCAATGAAAAGATAAAGATAAAGATGAATTAATTTTCTCCACTTTGTGAGTATATTTGTGTTTCTTTGGAACAATACATAATAAGGACCAGAGTAGTTGCGGTACCACTTGATTATGATTCCATGAACATGGAAGCCACAAAGCTTGACCATTGTGTGGCTCCATCACAATTCCACCTGGACACCGCACCGACCTACTATAATATACTATCATTGCAATCTACTATTTAGCCTACTATGAGATCAGATTAAGATTCGATCAAAAAAATAGGAGATAGGAGGATTAGAGTTTGGATTTTCAATTGGATAAAAGGGACAACATGTGGTTTGCAAGACGAGGGATGAAATCATTCCACACATCTCCTCTCACTTGCCGACTCCAAACTGTTGAATAGGCTGCGAATTCCAAGTTTTTTCTGACTGGCTTTAGACCTGCATTCACACAGGATTCACTCCACAGCCGGAAGAACCCTGGTTTGCGTAGCATAGTAGGTTAAAGTGGTATAATTGTTCTCTGTCTTACATTGAAAAGCATACCCCCAAAGATGCTAGCATACCTGGTAAATATTCATGTTCCATAAAAAAAAATCCAAATATTAAAACAACTTGAACTCACTTCAACATTTAAATTGTTTAAAGATCATAGAATTTTTTTCTTCGGATGGAAAATGAATACTTCACAAGGTCCATTTTCATTCCACATCTCACAAAATATTTTCAATGATCCTATAACTCCAAAGTTGAATTGTCTGAATGCATGCCCACCTGCAATAACTCTAAAGATGAATTGCCCAGTTGCATGCCCACATGCAATAATCACAGATATGTGATAGTATTTTCCAAAGAAAAATGGAAGAGGAAGAAGAGACCTGTATTTCTTGTTAATCCACCCTACAAGGTACAATCTACAATGTCATATAGTCTACAAGATAGAGTCTACAATATACAAGAAACAATCTACACTCATACAGTATACAATATACAATCTATGGTTTACAATTTGAGACTATGTGTATAGGAGTTGTGGCAATGCAGAAAAATTGGATTCAGTAAACAACATGTATTTGACGCGGCCATAATCTATTTCCTTCTCAATAGGTGTGATTAGAGAAATAAGTTAGTGTGTTTGTGAAGTTACCAAAGTTGGGGTGCGACCATTGAGCCCACCTACTCAATATGGATGACCATCAATGAGTATGAATTCCTCCCATGATTCTCAAAACTTATATACTACTCTATTCAATTAAATATCTATGTTATCGTATAAGAGGGTCAAGTGATTCTCATGATTAAGTTAGCTTCAAACCCATTGGATAACAAATGCACATGTCAACTCAATAAATTGCATACCAATAAATACTTATTAGAATATAAAATAAGCGTATTCATATATATATATATGTTTTTTTCCTTAATGTAAAAACAAAGTATACCGTGATTAATTTCATGGATAAAGTCTATGAACTTAACATGAAGTTTGGATACAACAAATATAAAGTAAAAGCATGTGTTTCTTTAATATGTAAGTAAAGTAATTTATCAATGACTACATGAATCATAATCAACCAGGGTGGTCCATATGTTATATCTGGTCCCTTGATATAAAGACAACCAAGGACGGATAAAGAATTGTTGAAATGCTAGTTTGAAATTGGGGAAACTGTAATTTTGATTGAATATATGTAGATTCAAAGAACCATAATTAATCTAAAATCTTAATTTGGAATTAGAAAATCCAAAACCCTTAATGTTAGAGACCTCGGTAAACGAACTTAGAACCAAAATTTAAAAAAAATGGTAAGTAAAATTTAAAGGCTTCCTATGCCTGAACAAAATTTAAAAAAAATAAATTTCAAAAAAATCGACATTAAGTAAAGTAAGTAAAGCATCTGTTTCTTTAATATGTAAGTAAAGCATATTAAAGATCAAGGGATGGTTTCTTATCATAATGGCTTCTTATCATATTAAAGATCAAGGGATAGTCAACACTTCTCATAATTTGTTGATAATATAATAATCCCTTTTTAAAAATAAGTGTATTGGTAAAACTTGTTAAAAAAAGGCGTTGTCTAAACATTAGACTTTTAAATATTTCAGCTAAATCTAGCCAAATAAATCTTGGTGAAAACACCATTTTCTATTATTTAAATTGCATTTTTAACTGCATAAATGGATTAATATTGTGGAAAACCCATAAAAGAATAGACTCTTCCTTGTTTCATTAAGAAGAGTCAACTCTTCTCATAATTTGTTGATAATATAATAATCCCTTTTTAAAAGAAGTATTTTTAAAAACAATTATTGGCTGCTCACATTTTTAAATGGATTTATTATTTTTATTAATATTTTTTATAAAATAGATATGTACATAATTATTTAATCTTCACCTTGTTTACAGTGCAAATGAACATTTTCCCCTTTCCTTCAAACTCGAGTATAAGTTTGTTGCAGTACATATTCAAATAGTAGAGTAAGCTAATCATGTCCCTTATCATTAAGAGTAAGTTGTATTGTGAGCTTGGAGACACCATGGACCACAAGTCATAATTGATTTAGAATTGTTAATGAAAAAGGAGTATCGCATTATGTATGTTAAGAGAATTGGTGTATGCTAAATTGGCAACGTACAATAAAGTGGTGTTAAGTTTTTATTTGTCATATTGACATGTATAAATATGATTTAATTATGAGGATTGACACCATAAATGCAATAGCTTCACAAAAAAATATTTTGTAAATAAGTCATTTTAATTATTTATTTTTATATTTTTCAAACAAATAAATGTTGAAGTTATGAGGCTTTGCACCATAAACACAAAATAATTACATATAATTATTTTGCAACTAACTTAATTCAATTATTTATTTTTTTATAAGAAAATAAATGTTGAGGTTTCATTTATGAGGTTTTGCGCCATAAACAAAACAAATTCACAAATGATTATTTTGCAAATAATCAAATTCAATTATTTGCTTGTTATATTATTCAAACAAGTAAATACTCACCACCAATGACATAAATATTTATTTAGCAAATATCTAAATTTCATTATTTTCTTTTTATATTATGGTCACTTCAAATAAATGAAGAAATAAATCTTCATTACAAAATTATTCTTAACAAATAATTAAAGCTAATAATTTTAAATTTATTTAAGATTACAAAGGTACTGATAAAAGTGATTCGAATTGAGATTTGATATTTTTATCGATTTAAACAATTACTTTATGGATATTGTGTCATTGTTAGGTTTTGAGTATTAGGTATGGATCTCACAATTGTGGACATGATCGAGGGAGAAAACATATTACTTAGGCCTTAAAAGAAGCTTCTAGGAATCCTACCAAGAAAGACACCTCAAACCACCACACCTATTCCTATGGGTATTCTTAACTTCTATGTATGGACATTGACACCATAACTAAGTTTTGATTACTACAAATAGGCATAGAGGCCCTCGGCATGTTTGAGGAAAAAAAACATAGATCGTAAGAAGTAAATGCATCTTCTAGGAATCCATCACCAAGAGTGATGCTTTGAACCAACACATATGACCTTTCAAGAGGATACTTGGCCTTAGAATAGGGATAGGGGTGAATTCCGAAGAAGTCTCACTACTTTTGGATCTCATGGCCATAGACATGATTAAGGGCGACATGATTAAGGGAGGAAGCTCAGGCCTTGAACCTTAAAGGAAGCCTCTATGCTTCTAGGATCAAGAAAGATACCTGAAACCATCACATAAGATCTCTTGAGGATATCCTTGGCCTAAGAGTGGGCATATTGGTTCCATTAGGAGGTTCTAAGAAGTATACATGGGAACATTTTGCTACTTTTTAGGAAAACTTTTCAATACCTATGACTTTCCTCGTTCTCGTGATAAGTTTGTTTCTTTTGTCGTTGCATGTCCAAATTTGTTGATTCACCCAATTTCACACAAAGCTTGTATATGATTCATTATATGCATTAGATGTACCTGCAACTAAGAATGGGGATCTAAATCACTGGTCCAAAACTTTGACCGTTTACTACTTGTGGCTACATCAAATCCTCCCAAAAACAAAATCTCATAGTCTTTAAACAAAGTAACCACATCAATTCACTTCAATGTTTTCTTTCCCCTGCTATTTGTTCATAATATTTTATTAAGAGTGTTTCCTTTCCCCTACTATTTGTTCATAATATTTTATTAAGAGTGTTTCCACCCCGAGCCATGGAAAAATCAAAGAACAAAAGGAAAGAAAAATCAAAAGAGATCTCATTCCTTTTAAAATGGAGGTGAAATTTACCTTGAGATATATATGAATTGCTTTGTAGCGTTGATCATGCGAAAGGCGAGCTCATGATTGTACCATATGAATGAGATCCATATATATAGATGGAGAAAGCATGGGATTAGAGATATTCATCCTAGACCTTTGCAACGACAAAAATGCAAGGATTCATGTTGCAGAAGCTGCCTTTAGTCCCTTCGTTGAAGATGGGATCTTCTAAATTCTCCATGCCCATGCAAATATTCGATTGTTGTGAATTAGTTATATAATGAGAAGCAATTTGTTACATACTATCAGCTTCCCACCTAGAAGCAAAAAAATGTTCTTCGTTTGTCTTTAATGGAAGACATGAAATATGTGATTTTATCTTTTTCCACCTAGGCGACTCTTATTTCCTCTAGCTGAGCATGACACTCTGAGCTCACAGTCCAAGCGAGAGCACAACGAAGAATCACAAACAAGAAGCTCACATGCACTACATCATCATCTAGGGGAAGAAGCTTGACGATGGACTCAATAATGCCTCTCCTTTTAGTTCTTGAAAACACCTGAATTTATTCCAAGTCCAAAGACTTGTCATGAAAATAGCTACTATAATCGCCAACCCTAAATATGTCCATGATCCAATGATCGACGTAAAAATATAGCGATTGACCAAGAAATTATCGTTGCAGAGCCGATCCTCACCAACTATGAGACTCAATCTTTTAAGTTCCCTAGACCTCCAATAAAAACGCTATGGTTCAAATGGAGCATCAGGAAACTGTTATTGGTCATAGCCATCCGGGGAGTAAATTGCAAGACAACGTTTGTAAAAACTATCTTCATAAAGTTGAAGCATTAATAAGTTTGGAGAACTCCAAAATCCTAGCGACACTTTCCCCATCAATCGGTTCTCATAAACACCCACTGCCACCAAACTCTAGCAACAGGCCAGAGATAAGGGAAAGCTCCCATTTAAATTATTCAACAAAACATACAAAGCTACAAATATTCCTCCCTTTTACAAATTCTGAGGTATAGGTCCTCATAGATAGTTGAGGTATAGGTCACCATGGATTATTGAGTAAAGTATATATTCTCTGAGACATAAACATGGTTTTACAGAACCACATTATAATAAAAAACACAAAAATTGTATTCAAATAGTACCCTCTAGGTTAGAATTGCTTCCAGCCAATGTTATATTCAACTAAATTTATTCAAAGCACACCCCATGTAATTCAATAGGAACTACATAATGGTACACTATATATATCTCTATAACAATATACCATGGAATTTGAATATGAGGGTGTGAGAAAAAATATTTACGGGACTGAACTTCAATAGAATCTCATTAAGTCCGATGAAAATGCCAAGAGAAACTCATTAAGCCAATGAAAATGCAAAGAGTGTACAATGGGTGTTAGGATATTTAGACACTTAGGAGTTAGTTAAGATCTACTTGGTCTAATATGTTGTTAGGTAAAAGTGTGTTTCTTTAGTATGCATTAGTATGCATTTGTAGTTAGGAA
>JZKD02S1674701.1:218258-230051 GCA_000966675.3 Picea glauca
TAAAGTGAATCTAAACTTTTATTAATTAGTGTTATGACTTGTTCCAATTTAAATGCAAATTTCAACTAGACTTGATGATCACTTCATGTAACTTCCATTGACTTTATTTCTCAAATAATCGATCTTCACACAATTTTTTATTATTTGAACAAATAATTTAATTAATCAATAACATATTTGATTAAGAATAAGGAAAAGAAGAAAAAATATACAAGGTAGACAAGTGTACCAAAAGAAGAGAAGAATAATGAAATCAATTACTTGCAAAATGCAAATAAGCTATATAGAAGATAGTCAATTTTGTTGAAGAGGCAATAGTCGATTAATATACTGTTAATATAAGAGAAATCTGTGAGAAAGTGCAAGATCAATAAATTCAATTACATGCAAAATAGACATAATTTTGGGTAACTAATACCAAATAAGTTTCTTTCACAATCATAAAATGGATAAGAATGTAAAGACAAAATAAAAGACTATATATCACAATAGAGAATGACTAGTTTAATTGCAAGAAGTTTGAGATTTTATGAATGTTTGAGAATTATCTGTAGAAGTTTCAACATTAAAGAAACACATGTTGGTATCTACTCTCATCCATGTGCCAATACCCAATTTGATCTTGAAATTGCAAATTTTTATTTAAAGGCTAAGAGTAGAGGACAAATAAAGAAGTCAATTTGTTCTTCAAGAAAAATTGATCCATGGCATATGGGATATTAATGAGAATAAAAGGAAGATCACGTAAGGAAAATGTAGGAAATGATATTTAAGATTTACTACAACGTAGTAGCACTTGAAGATTTGACATGTGTAGTTTTCTAAGTTCAGAATTGAGTTTTTATTCTAGATAAGAGGGTATACAACCTCATACACATTTGGCATATATATCATTGTTATATCATTGTCCTCAACTTGTGGGCATTATCAAATCCTATTGTACTATATTTTCTCTGTGATCGCATGTCAGACCTTCGATAGCTCTTTTACCAGACCACAACATAACCTTGTACAATGGGCATGCGTTTGACTTTGTTTCTGTAAGCGAGCGAGAGCGTTCCACCAAAAGTATGAGTGACCGAGTGACAAGCTAGGACACTCTCAATTCTATTGAATTCCACTAAATATGGTGTTAGTGAGAGACATGCATAATGCATTGTTAGACGACTCTTGATTTCATTTGAATCATAAAAGAGAAACATAAGCATAAAGCCCGTAAAAGAAGAAAGTAAGGGGTGGGGGATCTCAACCTGCCTTTAGAGAACGCCTTCTGGATCCTCAAGAAAGAGGTTTATTTTCCATCTTTCCTTATCTTCCACTCAAAGAGATTAGACCATCCAGGATCTCAAATATGAGCTAGACGAAGTGCAGACATAATTACAAGATGCACTGAGAGATATCCTGCTCACCATTAGTGGAGCTATCCTAAGGGCCCATTTCTTTTGATTGCTTAGGAAAAGCTAGTTGTTCAATACTCACAACATTGTAGAAGATGAAGATGGAGTGAGGGTATTCAACATAAAAATGAGATTTTCCTTAACTCATTGTCATGGCAAGGATTCAAAGGGAGGTTATGTTTCAGGGATTTATCTAATAAGAAGAAACATATTTGAATTTAGGGGAACATATAAGGTTTTGAATGTGGACTTTTGAGAGAAAATAAGATGACAAAGCGAAGCAAAAGAAACAAAGAGAATAGTATGCGTTTTCCAAGGACAAAGCACGTGGAATGAGGAGGGACGAGTTCAAGGTAGCTCAAGTTTCGTACATCTAATAGATAAGAGAGAAATGGAGGCTCATAATTGTAGAAAAATGCTTCTCAAAGACACATTTGATGTTTCCTTTCATAGGTAGTTGTGGTTCCTTCCTTATACAATAAATACAACACTCCTAGCTATCCCTCTATACAAATTAAAATGTCCAAAACATACATACCACTTAAATCTCAAAGCATAGTTCCTTCTAAGAAAATTTAGAATATGTCCAAAGGAAAACTTTAAGTTAGTTGGACATTGGGAAATAATTTTAATAAATAAATTATGATTATTAAAAATTTAAATAGAAAACTTATAAATTTTATTAAAGAATTTAGGTTAAAACATTATATTGAACCATTAAACCTTAACTACCTATTTATGTTTCCAAAACAATTTACCATAATATCATTCAAATGATAGAAAATATTGAAAAATATTACCTATAATTCTATTAAAATTTTTATGTCCAAATATTTAACCTCAACCACCTTATTATTCCATTTATTTACTTATGTCTTCATAACACCTTGCTATAATGTCACTCAAATATGATTAAAAAAAAGATATTATAAAATGTATTTTTATTTATATTCATACTAGAACTAAAGATTTTATCATAAATCATTTAAAATAATAAATTATATTATATCAAAATCAACTATATAAATCATATAAATAATTGAAAAAATCCTTCCTAATTTAAAAATATATGATTTCAATCCACATTCAACTTTGTAAATAAAACAAAGAGTAAAATTTTATGAACATGGAGATACTCTTCATCATCTAAGAATATACTACACTTCTGTAATTGTTTTATCTCCAAATCTATTTGATGTTATAAATTTGAAAGGAAAAATATACACATTCTATTTGCATCCTCATTCACAATTTACTGACATGTGTCATGCCTTATTTAAAAGAAGAAATTATCATGTTTGGAAGTATAATCAAATGCAAAATGAACATATCCATTACATATAAATATAAATTAGTCTGATCCACAAACCCTAACAAAATAAAAAAAACTCACTCTGTATGAAGTTGTAGAAAACAAAGTGCTACAAACATAATTTCTGCAACAACAACCATTAAAACTCCTGGACCTTTCATCATAAATCAAATGTGAAGCTGAAAATTATTTTTATTTAATAATTCAATTATATAAAAAATACTTAAATATATAAAATATGTTAAAGAGATAAATACGATTCTACAAAATTAAAGTTTGCTAGTTGAAAGTATCACATCACATTTAAAATAAAATAACATTTCTACATAATTTATATTATTATAAATAATATAAATAAATATTTATTATATCAAAATTTTTATTGAAATTGTAATAATTAATGATTTAATAAAAATATTTCATTTTCAAGTTAAAATTATTTTTTTCCAATCCCATAGTTGGAATACAATTTCAAAACTAATATTTTCAATACCATCTTTTAAATTGTTTTTTATTCATTTCATGTTATCAATTCAATTAAATTGATGGTAACTAAATTTTTATTTATTCATTTCATACCAACTCATTTAAAGTGTTATGTATTCATTTCATGCCAATTCAATTAAATTGTTCTTCAAGTTTAGTCATTTTATGGAAAGGAAAACCACTTTATTATATAAAAATTTTAAAAAATACACTAAATAAATTTGTATTTCCAATTTTAAAATCAATTTTTCCAATACCATTTTCATATTTTCAATTTTAAAACCAATTTTTTTCAATAACATCCTCATCAATTAAATTAAATTATTATTTACTCATTTCATTATTAAGAAAGAAAAACTTAAATAGATTAAGTTAAATTAGTAAATTAATTAAATTGTTATTTATTAATGAAATTAAATTGTTTTTTAAGTTTATTCATTTCAATATAAAAAGAAAAACTTAGAATCAAATTCTTAACAATGGTTCTCGATTGCATATTAAGTTGAGTGACTTTTAATCATTTCTTAGCATGATCAATATCATATTTGGACACATTTTCAACTTCAAAAAGCTTCAATAATAAAATAAATCTAAACGGTGGTGTCTTACATAATTATATGTGAAATTGAAATGTTGTTGTCCAAGATGGTTCCAACATAAATACAAAGTCGCATTGTTAAAATCTTCAAGACGTCAAACGTGTTGATGATCGATAGTTTATTTTTCATCGAGAGATTCATAAGCTTTGATGTTTTGGTAGAGGTTAAGCATTCATAAGTTTTAGTAATGGAAAATTGTGATTTTGAGAAAGTTCTGTTTTGGGGGCGGAGAAGTATTTCAAAGATAACCTAGGTAGAGTGGGAGATTAAGCTTTTCCGGTAGGATTTTGGGTTGAAAATGGCTGGACCGCTGCTGAGATTCCACAACTTTTTACTTCATGTTTGGATCTACAGATGAACCCTCGCATACATTTGGTACTTTTTGAGTTTATCTATTGCTTTTGAATGCTCCAATTCTTGTAACATTTTTCTAATGGATGTTCTCTGGTTTTCTTTTAGCTGTCATTGTATTTGTTTTTCTTAATATAATTAGGACATGTTGTTTTTTAGATATGTTAAGTTGGAATGCCCGAGTTTTAGATTTTTTTGAAAACCTTGGGGCAAAGTTTCGATTGCCTCCTCTATCATTTATGACAATCCATTCGAGGTGCTCCAACTACCCTATAGACTTTGGAAACTCTGAGAGTAGCATGGATATTTAACTCGCGCAATTGAAGAGGCCCTTGCAATGTTAACGTTTCAACTATAAGTCATATTTTTATATGTGTGATGATTGTAAAGTACAAAATGAAATTAAATGAAAAAGAATAAACGCACACAGATTTGATTAGCACCATTTCTGAAACCTTGTCCCTCTGGTGAAAACTTATTCAACTAACTGGTGAAAACCCTACCCCTCTGGTAAAGCATATTGAGCCAGGTAGTCCATTTCAACAATTCACTTCGGTATTTCCTTTCCTATAAAATTCGTGTATCCATAGGAAAGGAAACATTGAAGTGAATCCAGGTGGTTAAGTTGTTAAAATATCAAGGGATTTTGTTTTTGGATGAAAAATGAATAATTTAAAAGGTCTTATAGTAAGGGTAAATATGAGTGGACATATGATGGGAGGATGCAATGTCAGAGGTAGTGAAATACCCATTCATCACCAAATCAACTCTAATTGTTGTTATGCATCGAGGCATTTTCGTTGGTCATTGGTACAATTCAATTAGAGATTGGAATCCACTGGTTCAGATGAGATCCACAACTGAAAGTGCACAAGAGAGTCATCTCCACAACAATTTTCAATCATTTATGAGATGCTACTCCCGAGTTGATCAAATATTATATGGGTGAGAGACAATATGGAACAAGTTTCCAAATGAGAGTGGGGTGTTGAATGGCTAGAAGATTACATGCATAATAATATCTAATGTGTTGTATTTTTCCTCTAGTGGTATGAGTTTCTTTATTGAAAGCCTATATTATGTGGTCAACCAAATATAAAAGTTGTGATAGTAGTGTTGTACTTCTTCTAACCATAACTTGGAGTAAGTTTCTTTATTGAAAACGTACACTATGTGATCAACCAAGAAAAAAAGTTGTGATAGTAGTGTTGTACATATTCAATCAATTACTTAGACAAAATACTTTTCAATATTATTATCCTATTATAACATTGAGTAGAAGAAACATTTCTTTTTTATTTAGAGAAGAATAAATATGCAACAACTTTCCTCATCACGAGTTTCTCTATTGAGAATGTATACTATGTGATTAACTAAAAAACAATTGTGATAGCAGTGTTGTACATCTTTTAAGGTTACTTAGATGTAATATACTCCAATGTTGTTATGCCATTATAACATTAAGTTGAGGAAACATTCCTTTTTGGATTAAATAGTAAATAATGTGCAACACTATGAATGAGGTCATCACTTGTCAAAAGGAATTCTGAAAAGCAAACCTAGAAGTAGGTTCAACACGATATGTCTGACTTCACTTTGCATCTTTTTGATCTCCATCCACATTAAACTCAGGAAAGGGTGAAGAATAATACAGTCTCTTGTCAAACTTTATGGATCCTTATCTCTCTATTTGTAATGGGGTATATTCCTCACAATGATTTGAAAATTGTGCCTCACGTTCTTGTAATGACTAGTCATTATTTGAAATCCTACCCTACTTTTTGATAGGTCTCGTCTCATCATCCTCTTCACCATATAGATCAAAATATTGAGACTGTCTGACTCTCCTTCTACCTTTATGGCTACAATCATCATCATCATCACTTATCTCTTTCTCCTCAAAATCATTAAATACACGAATTGCAACACTGGTAAGTCTCTTGAGTTTTGGAGAAGAGCTTCTCAATTCTAAAAGACCTCCACTAACAACAATAGTTCCAATATCATTCAACTTGGTACCTTCGATTTAGTATATAGACGTTGGAATTGAACCATCTTCAAGAGCATGAAATAGTGTTGTGACAAAGGACTTTGTACCACTTCTAAGGAAATCATACAATTTATGAATGCATAATTTTTTCAATTCGTTATTAAAATTATTGTTTTTCAACAACACTTAATTTGCCAATAATGCAGGATCTACCTCTGTTAAGGGTTGTAGATTTTTTATAAGGTACTTTGTTAAAGGGGTCTCTTCAAATCCTTGGTTTGTTGTTTCCTACATATAATGTTATTTTTAGAAATGTAACACTGCTATTGCGAGCACTATTAATTTTTGGGACTAAATATAGGTATCCTTAGCCACAACTAAATGTTATTTAAACCTTGTAAAATTTGATTGATACATACAACATAATTAGTGTAAAAGCATTTGTGAAGGGTTGGAAAAATATAGGCTTGTAATGAAATGTAGGCCACCTATCTTACTTCCATATTCAATGTAAACTCAACTTTAGTCACTCAATTAGAGAGGCCTCTGGGCACTTTCCAAAAATTAGTGAATGAACTTTTGAAAATGGTCCAAAAAGGTTTTCGGGGCAAATTTGAAATGTATGGTGAAGACTTGAAACTCCAATGTGTGAGTTTTGGAATTGGATCCAATAATTTCCAAACCCCCAAAATAGTTCACTTACGAAGAGGGTTCAATAAACCTCCACGTGTTGGGACTCTACTCATCCATCAAAACTCAACAAAATTACTTTTTTATTTGACCATAAAGCTTGGTGTAGTTGATAGTGGTGAATAGAACAATGTTTCAACTTTTAAGAGGATACAATCATAGGAATATAAAGACTTAGACATAAATCTTATTTATACTCAATGTTTTTTTAAGGAAGTTGTTTGCACTGCTACCAATAAGTTCTCCTTTAATATATATTTAGGGTATTTGCCACTATTATCTTTAATTATTTTGTATGAAAATGTTGAAATAGAATGCAGAAGAACCTTAACCAATATATTGAAAACCAAAATGTTTATTTAAATATTCTGTACGAAAGCCTAAAGTAAAGTAAGTAAAAAATTTAAACAATCCCTTGAAAACAAACAAATTCAAGTTTATATTATATATGGAAAACATAAAGTAGATGGACAAGGACCTTAAACAACACATTTAAAGCCAACAAGTATAATAGAAACAAGCCTTAAACTAAAAATTTAATTTTTATATTATATATGAAAAACATGAAATAAAGTGTAAAAGAACCTTTTACATTGAAAAACCTTAAGCACTACATTGAAAGTCAAAATGATGTTCAAGAGACCTTGAAATAAAGATGATAGTTTTTCAAGATAATAGTAACTACATACCTTACACTTCACACACAAACCATAAGTACTATGTTATGACTTTACACATAAACCATAGGTACCAAACAAAAATGTTATGATTTATTTATACTCATTTTTGTTATGCCACTCCCGGGAATCCATTATGAATATTTCATTACTCCAAAAACTAGAAGTTCTAAAATGGCTACATACTTGACCAAACATATATAATACATTCGAATGCGTTTTAGTACAACATCACAAGCCTGCAATTTCAGATATTACAACAGTTCTATTTCAGGAAGTGTTTACAATGAAAAAACAAGGCAGATTATTAAATTTCCTACATTTTCCTTACGTGATCTTCTTTTTATTCTCATTAATATCCCATATGCCATGGATCAAATTTGCTTAGTTGAAAGTAGTACATCACATTTAAAATAAAATAACATTTTTACATAATTTATATTATTATAAATAATATAAATAAATATTTATTATATCAATTTTGAAATTGTAATAATCAATAATTTATTAAAAAAATTAATAACCATTAAAAGTTAATAATAAGACCATTGATTAATGAATATATTCAATTTCGGTAGTCTTTATATTAAGAGTGTCTATTTACACTGAAAACAAAACGAGTGATTTTGGATGTAAAGTTTAAACATCCAAAGTGTGTGAACGGGTTTGGGAATCAATTAAGGTCGGTGTCACAAAAATGTAATACAATATTTCAACTTTTCCTAACATGAATATGAAATGGATGTAACACTAAAGTAATCTACTAGGATGGTTGGGACAATAATATAAGGCGTTGGCTAAACGATTTATTTTTTGGGTTTTTTTTATTGGAAGAGGTTTCACTGGTCCGTCAAGATGTCATCTATGTCAAACTCAGGAAGAAACAACCAACCATCTCTTTGACGAATGCGCCTACACTGCAGAACTGTGGGACTGGGCAACAAGTATCTTCCGTCAGTCAGACAGGATCCGTGGTAACATAGCCGCAACAATCAAGCTCTGGAGAGAAAACTACAACGACCAAGCAGAGGTGAACCTTTGTTGGATCCTCACCCCATGAATGATCATATGGTCGACATGGAAGGAAAGGAACATGCGCATTTTTAGAAACCAAAGCTAGCCAGAAGGGAAGATCAAGGAAACAATAACCTCCATGATATGCAGGACGGTGATGAGCAGCAACTGCCAGGAGGGTGGTGCGCAACCCATTGATTAGGATTCCAGAGTCCTAGAGGTTTTCCAACTAACCGATGGGCGCAATCGCAATCCAAATAGACAACAACCGTAACTCCAAGTAGGTGAGTGCAACTGGAAACCGCCACCTCCAGGCCCTCTCAAGTTGAATTTTGATGAGGCGACGAAAGGCAACCCAGGAAGAACAGGTCTGGGAGGAGTAATCAGGGACAGTGAAGGGAACATCATACGACTATATGCAGGGAGCCTGGGAAAATCCACCAATAACGCCGCAGAATTCAGGGCCCTGGAGACAGGTCTGTAGATTCTCAGTCGAGAGGGGATGACGAACGCCATAGTGGAAGGAGACTCTGCGCTAGTCATCAACACAGTGAGAAAACTCCAAAATGATACCAGAATAGGCAAGATCCAGAGGCACTGGTGATTGGCCTACCTACTGAAAAAAATCCAGGAGCACTTGCGGACAAGGATCAATGTGGAGTTGCGCTGGATGAGAAGGTCAACAAATGGATTGGCAGACAGAATAACAAACGAGGGGGTCAAGAACGAAGGTCCAGAATTGGACACAATCTGGAGCAACATCCCGCAAGGTCAATTCTGAGCAGACTGCACCCAACTTGCGGCAAAAGACTGGGATAACAAGAGTAATACGAAAGATTACAGAAAGAATGGAGGCGCAGTAGACACTGTAGGACATGTAGGTCCCAGACAGAATCTGATGGCCCACCAATCAAATAAGGTTGCAAATGCAAACACATATGACACATCGGGCGAAGGTACGACACCAAAACCCCGTCAATAAAAAGAAGTACAAAAGATACCCATTGGAAAGAAGAAGAGATAAATCGCAAGCGACAAAGGATGATGGACCTAACTTGTAGGAGACAAAGGACGATGAATGATAGGTATCACCAGGGCCAAGTAGGAACACACCTCACCTAAGTACCGAGATGGGACCGGGAAAGGGATGGCGTACAATGAGCAGGGCAGAGCATTGGCGTAGGGATAACGACAGGGTCATCAAATGCACACGCTCTGGAATAGAGTCTTCTGACTGGCAGGACCACCTTGATGAGCAGATCATGATTGCAAGGACGGGACCACAGCCGCTCCATAAAGGCTGGGACACCAGAACATATCACAGAACGAGGCATCACAATTACAGGGGCCACCTTACTTATCAGAAGGAGGTGCAAAGGAATAGGGAAAGAACCCAACGTAAGAACCACCACCTGTAAGTTAAGATGGTGCGCATGAAGAAAACCAACAACAAGAGAGGCCCCCGGGGAAAGGAACCTCCACAGAGCGTCCGTCGGATGACAAGAATTGAACAGGTGGCCAGGGACGCAAGGAGCACCTTCCTCACAAAGGTAGACACCAAGGGGAAGATGATCATTAAAATATGGGAGGGCAAAATTAACAATGCTCGCAGGGGCAAAGCCTGGTCAACACTAACTCAAGAAGCAGGGGGGATATGGGACCCCAGAACCACACAATCGAGGATAACCCTCTACCACAGGACGGTGGAGGAAGCTTGGAGAACCAAAATGCTGATAGGTAAGATGTGTGCGAACCGGGGGGAGGCCAACAAGACGGAAACCAAAGAGTAGAAGAAAGAGCGCACAGGAATTCTCAACCGCCTCAGCAACCTGGAGATAGGGGTAAAAAGGCTGGTGGAGGACCAGAAAAGACAACAGGAGAAACAAGAGCAGATGGCAGGACAATTTCATCTCTATCTACGCTACGTCCACCATATAGATATCACTCCATCCGACAGTAATGGAACCCTAGCTTGCATAAGAAAGCTACGTCTGGTGGAACAGAGGGAAGAGGACGTGACACAGTAAAAAGGGAACGCAGAGCACCCCATCAACCTAGACTAGCGCAAGATCCGCCCAGACCTTGTCTCTCAGAGTAAGAGCTCACCCCACTATGTTAAAACTTTTTTGATTTCTTTTGATGAAGTTTTTAGACTGGATTATGGTAGCCTGGATTGGTTTCCCGTTGTGGCGACCCAGGCACTTTTTATTTATTTTCAGATATTGCACTCCAAGGACCCCAGATCCGGTTTCCGTTAAGGCAGATCTTGGGAATCCTTGTATCAGTTTTGTACTATAAAAAAAATTGGACAAAATCTATATTTTTTGTTGTTTAAATTGTATTTTTAAATGTATAAATAGATTTAGCGTGCTGAAAAATTCTTAAGACACTCTCATTATACAAACTTAACCACTCAAATCTGCAGATCCAACCATTCATCACCAAATTTTGGGCAAAATCAAACAATTTTTTTTTACAAAAACAACCAAAACATATATAACGTTTAGAATACTGCATAATATAATGAAATCAAGTGCATATCCCATTGATTAAAGTTTGTCGGTTCAATCAATATAGTAATGGAATAAGTTTTATCTTACATTCAACTTTGTCTGTTCAATAGCGTGATGGAATGGACCTCATCCACCTCCTTCGAATTTACAGGAAACACGAGCATCGCTACTTCAAGAGCTGAACCACCTGCCCCGCAATTAAACCCTCTTCTGTCTGTACACAGACACATATTTCTCCCTGTTTTGCTCCGCTACTTCAAGATCTGAACCACCTGCCCCGCAATTAAACCCTCTTCCGTCTGTACACAGACACATATTTCTCCCCGTTTTGCTCCTGTGCCTTTATATCCATATTCTTTTACTCCTGCTTCTATATTCATACTCTGGCGTCCTGGTTGTAATGCTCTGCTTCCCTTATTGGCTATTCTGCGCCAATCTCCTCTGCTATTCTGCTCTGATCTTATTCGCGGATGGAGCACGCAATAGATATTGCATCCGCGGCACCACAACAGGCAGGCGTACTACTTCAGAATCAACACGAGACCGGATTGCTAGGGTTGGAAATTAAAGATGCAGAGACCCAGCTTGTGAGATGGCTTACAGATTCTTCCCACGTCGACATTCATACAATTGGTGTATATGGCATGGCGGGTGTTGGAAAAACAACACTGCTCAAAAAAGTCCACAACACCGTCCAGGTTAGTCACATTTTCGATCATGTGATTTGGGCTACTGTAGCTCAATTTCCAATTCAGCATATACAA
>JZKD02S1674701.1:230883-271168 GCA_000966675.3 Picea glauca
CTTAATGTCATTGCTTAGTGAAATAGGAAAACTTACAAATCTCAAGTATCTAGATGTTAGATGCTGTGAGAACTTAATACCGTTTCCACATGACATTGAAGTACCTTTAAACTGCGCTATTGTAGAGATTTGAACTTTGCATATAGTCACTAAATGAAATCTTTATATGAGAGATTTGAACTTTGCATGTATATCATGAAAAAGTAATAATTTTATCAATTTTGTTATTTCTATTATTTAATGTTAGTAATGTTTTTTAATACGATAATATTTCTATATTTTAAAATTATTTTTCATAATTCAAAAATATATATAGTTGTATAATAAAATATTATTTTAAAAATATATTATTTTTAATATATAATTTTTTTAAATAAAATAATTTACATTAAATTCAATTACAATTATGTTTAAACACGATGGTTTATATAAAGAATATAGAGAAATATTATTAGTCATATTGAGTTCTCACAAGTCTGGTGAGTTTGTTGGCTAGTTAAAAATGTTTGACATTTGAAAATGGCTATTGGTGGGATTTTCAAAACAGAACCAGGGTCGAACACCTGCAACTCTAGAGCACAAGGTTATGGAGGTTACCATATCGGGGAGTTTTTTCCTTCTATCCTTTCTAGTTAGTGCAACTTCTTCTTTTAGTTTAGTTGATCCACCTTTTTAGATTTTAGTTTACTACTCTTTTAGGTACTGAACTAGAGGTCGCCTTCTCAGGGGCTCTTTACCATATTCTCTCCTAGTTTTGCTTACCTCTTCTAAAGCTTAGCCGGGTCTCCTTTTTTAGTAGTGGCCCTCAACTAGTCGTGGAACGGGTCAATTTTCGACAGTATTTTGGTCTTTAGGTGGTGCGCAGGTGGCTTGTTTAACTTCACCAACTTTGTTCTCTTTATTTACTCCTTTATTGTTATTCTTGGAAACTGGGTATTGTTTGTCATGGAATGGGAAGGTATTAATGTCGGTAGTTGGAACTTTTAGGTGGAGCACAGGTGGCTTATTATCTTTAACCAAGCTTTGTTTCTCATTAACTCTTCCTTTAATGCTTTTCTTGGTAACTGGGGTGCTTGGTCTCTTGGAGTTTGAGCGGTTCTTTAGTGGAGCCCAGGTGGCTCACCCATGGCCCCTACTCGGCTGGCGGGTATTGATGCTGATGTAAGGGCATTAATGAGAGAGGCTGACGAAGGCCTTTGGCATTAGGAAGGTCTTTTCACAAAGGTGGATACCCTATGGGAGCGTATAAACAACTTAATTCACTCTTCCTTTGCTCCCACTACTCCGCTAGCTTGTCCCCTTAGCAAGTTTACTCGTGAAGCACCCTCTTTCACAGACTTCCTTTTGAGCTTGACAAATACTTTTCCAGAGGTGGAGAAGCACTCTGCTGTGAGCAGTTCGAGAGCAGAAGCCAGAGATGTTGGCAACTCAGGTGCTCGAAGAAAGGTGGTTAGAACTGTTCTTTTGCCCCGAAAATGTCGTAGACAGTGGAAATCAAACAAGGTGGTGAAGCATACGGTTTTAGGGTCTGATATAGGTCCGGAGGAGACTTGCAGAATGGATTTATGTGGCATTGTTAGGAGATTATCCTACGACAACTTGTGTAAGACGTCGCTCCTTATCTGGGTCGAACAGGTTTGGCCACCCCTGTTAGGATATACTCCAAAGATTTTATACTTATCCAAAGGATGGTTCGGCTTCTTGTGTAATTCGTCGAAAGACGCCTCGCTGTTATTGGATAGTAGGTGGGTTAATGGAGGTAGCAGTCTTATGTTAAAACGTTGGAGGGTCGCTTTCGATCAGGTGACAGAGTATTTCTCTCTTAGACATCTGTGGGTGCTTTTACCTGGATTACCATTGCAACTATGGAACGAAGGAGCGATGTAGGCCATCGGGAACTCACTCAGTAAGTTTATCTTGGTTGATAGAGCAACCCTTTCCGCGGCTTCTAGGAAAGTTGGCAGAATTTTGGTCGAAATGGATATACATCTCGAGCTTCCGGAAGTCATTGAGATCGAGTGGAGGGGTCGTCACGTTCTTCAACGCCTGGACTACTTAGGCATTCCTTTTAGATGAAGTTTGTGCCGAAGCACCAGTCACCTGCGACGGGACTGTAAAGGGTTCTTAGTTGAAGAAGAGGAGTTTGAAGACACAGACATGTTCAATGGTTCACCTGACTCTTCTTCGGACACTAGTTTCTTTGGTAACGGGCCCTTCCACTTTGCACAGGAAGATTCCAGCTAGACTGAGTCCTTGGGTTCGCTGACGGGTAAGTTAAAAACTCATTGCCCTGCACTTTTTTCTTCTCTGTTAATATGGGAATGAGATGCTCTGAATGCTTTTGATTGGCTCAAGCTCACCACTACCAAAGATGATGTGTCCCCTGTAGATAACATGGGGGTTAGTGATCCTACTGGCTTGAGTACTGAGTGTCAGGTTGTTAAGGTTTCCCTGTCGGTCGGTCATTCGGGGGTTGACTCTATTACTGTTCCTGTTATTAAGGCAGAGTCAAGTATTAAGGTTATCCTGATTGTTCACTCCCTGGTTACTACCGTTCCTAGTCCGTCAGAACACACTCTCGAGTCTCCTTGTCCAACGATTGGAGTTTCTTCATCTCCACTTGGCTACCGGGAACTGGAAGAGGATGAAACCTCTCTTAATGCAGTCCTTGACTCGTTATTACCCTTTATTCGTGACCAAAACTCCACTGTTCAACTTCCCGTTTATCTTGGTAAATCTATTCTAGACCCTAGTACTTGTGACGGGGAGGCCATCTAATCACGCTCTCATGCTGAAGGGGCTGGGAAGGAGTTCTCCTGGTCTAGGGGCCTGGGTATAGAACACTCGCCGGTAAAGACTAGGAGTGCTAGGAAAAATTCAGCAACCTTGTCCTCTTTGGAAAATAATTCTCGTATTGCCACTGATAGTGGGGCACTTAGAGCATTGAAGGCCCTGGCTCGGGAAAAATAATGATATTGCTTTCCCTCAACCTTAGAGGGACTAGAGGCACCATAAATTTAGCCTCTTTCCATCATGTTTTGGATAGAACACACCCTGACATAATTGTTTTATAGGAAACTTTGGTTCACTCCAAAAAAGCCAGAACCTTCATGCATGCTTTACGTCCAACTTGGTTTAGCTGTGTTGTCAATTCGGTTGGGAATTCAGGTGGATTGTTGGTTACTTGGGACCCGAGCATTTTTTATCTAGTTCCGTTTCTTACCTGTGGTGAAATTTTATTGACAGGGTTCTATATAGCTAGCAAAAGGGAGATTTCCTTACTTAACATCTATGGTCCTTGTTTGGAGCGAAAAATGTTTTGGAACCTGTTGGTAGATTATGGTTTGTTATCTCTTAAAAATTTAATCATCACGGGGGATCTCAACTTGAACTTATCCTCAGGTGAGATTTGGGGAGGTTCTTCCATTCTGGGGCCTTTGGCCATTTTTTTCAAACCATACTTTCAAAATAATAATCTCATCGACATCGAACCGGGGAAGGTTGTCCCCACTTGGCGGAATGGTCATTCTGGTGTAGACTTGATTGCGAAAAGACTGGACAGGTTCTTCATCTCTGAAGAACTTCTTTCAATGGTGGAATATCCTTTCATATCAGATCATGCTCCGATGTTACTTCAGTTGGAAATTACACCACTTTTTAAGGCTTATCCTTTCAAGTTAAATTCTCAGTGGCTCTTGGACCATGATTTCATAGATATGGTATAGAATCTTTGAAATGAACCAAAATTCCTTTGTGAGGGTGGAAAACATAAAATGTTGGTCTGGAAACTCAAAGATTTAAAGACAAACACAAAACAATGGGTAAAGATTCGAAATATCAAGGCAAATTCTCTTATGATGAAGTTGGAGGAAGAAATAAAATTCACACTGCTAAACTTTCTGGAAGGATCAAGACTACTAGAGGAGGAATCTCATTTAAAAAATCTTGAGCAAGAAAGGAACATGTTGCTAAATGAAAAGGAAGAACTCTGGAGACAACGCAGTCAGGCAATTTGGATCCACAGTGGTGACCAAAACACGAAAATTTTCCATAATTTTATGAATTTCAGGAGGAATCGCAAGTATGTTTGGGAGATTAGAGATGAAGCGGGGCTATTGCATAATGGTCAGGAAAAATTAAAAGAAGAGGCTGTGAAACACTTCAATTTTTTTTTCAAAGTGCAAGTTACTCCTTCCACAGGTGACCACGTCAAAGTGGCAGGTCTTTTCTTTAGACTAGTAACTGAAGCCGAAGCTGAAGCTTTGTTTATTCCGATAAACTTGGGGGAACTAAAAGAAGTTTTAGCCAGTTTCAAAGTGGATAAGAGTCCAGAGCCGGATGGCTGGACAATTGATTTTTTTATTCGATTCTTTGATCTATTTGGGGGGGATCTCTTAGAAATAGTGGAAGAATCGAGATTAAAAGGAATTAATTCAGGAGGCTTAAACTCAACTTTTCTAGCCTTAATCCATAAAGTGAACAAGCCTCTCACCTTTGGGGATTACAGAGCAATCTCTCTATGTAACCTTTGTTACAAAGTCATTTCAAAGATTATAGCAAATCAGATAAAGCCGATTTTGTCCAGATCACTTTCAGAGGAGCAGTTGGGGTTTTTGCAAGGTAGACAGATCCAAGATGCCATTGGAATGATACATGAGTGCCTCCACAACATTAAAAAAAAAAGAAATTAAAATCTTTAGTTTTAAAACTAGACCTTCAGAAGGCCTATGATTGCATAAATTGGGACCTACTAATAAGGATGATCCTACTACAAGTTGGTCTCGGTATCAGGATGACCAATTGGATTATGAGCTGCGTTGTTTCCTCGTTCTTTGCAGTTTTACTAAATGGAGATGCCACATATTTCTTCAAAAGTGGAAGAGGGTTACGGCAAGGGTGCCCTTTATCCCCATTGCTTTTTATTCTGGTAATGGAAGGACTAAGCCTGTTATTAAAGGAAAGCCAGCATGAAGGGAAGCTGAACGGTATCAAAGTATTTAGAACTATAAACATTCTCCACATTTTGTTCGTTGATGATGTGATAATTATGACAAAAGCCACTATGAGGGAATGGTGGGAGATTAATAAGATTATTAAATATTTCTACTTAGCATCAGGGATTCAGGTAAACGGACCAGAAATTACTTTTCTCCAAGAAGGCTTGTCTGAGCTAGAATTAACTACTTACAAATCCCTGTTTCCTTACACTTTTTCTGATCTAGCAATGAGTTTCAAATACCCTGGTTACTACTTAAAGATTGGGCTGCAACAAGTTGAAGATTGGAGCTAGATGTTGAAAAAAATGGAAAAAAAGATAGGTCTTTGGTGTTATAGGTGGATGTCTATGGGAGGGCGTTACACTTTATTAAAGTCTGTTTTAGAAAGCCATCCTGTATACTGGATGTCTCTGGTGGCCATTCCCTTCTCCGTTTTAAATAATCTGAGAAAAATGATGTTTAATTTTCTTTGGAAAGGAAATAGTGAGTCAACCCACTGCCACCTCTACAAGTGGGAACAACTTACTTTACCAAAGAAATATGGTGGTTGGGGTCTTTGAAATATCTTTGACTTTAATAAAGCATTGGCCACAAATTCATTCTAGCAAGTATTAATGCATGACAGAATCTGGCATAAAGTTATAAAGGATAAGTATCTTCCTCATATGATTGTTAAAAATTGGTTCAGATCCCCAACTTTCCATCAAAAGGCGGCTTCAAGAATCTGGAGTGGTCTTTTGAAATCAATCCACTTGATCACTCATTGGCTAAGTTGGATTCCGGGCTCGGGTCAACTCACTGCTCTTGGTAGAGAGATGATCTTAGGGATGGGAGATAAGTTTTTCCTCTCCAGTAATCTTCTATCAACTTTAAGAAAACATAATATAATCTCTCTCACACAAGCTAGGAAGCTTACCGATCGAAAACCCTCTTCCTCTTTATGGGTTAGCAACAACGAGTTGGGCTTTTCTGGAGACATAGTTGCAGAATGGGACCAATTTAGGTGGGCTCTTATTTCTTTTGGCGCATACTTACAAGATTTAGAAGATGAATTGATGTGGATTGGTGGAGATAACTCTAGATATCTCACAGTTAAAAATATATATTGGGCTTTATTATCTACATGGGGTTTGTCGAGAATTGGAGGATGGAGGCAGTGAGTCTAGAAGTGGGACATCCAATTAAAAATCAAACTTTTTATATGGCTGGCAGCGAAAAGAAAAATTCTAACTTGGGATACTCTTCAATTAAGAGGCTGGGAAGGTCCTAATCGTTGTTATATTTGTAAACAAGATATTGAAAACATCAATCACCTTTTTATACACTGCACTTTCACCAAATCGGTCTGGGAGAGAGTGGTTACTGGACAGGGATATACACATTGCTAGAAAGGGAATACTTTGTCCGATTGTTTCAAGAAATGGGTTGAAGACAAGATTGTCCCTTCTTTGATAACTTCTTACATCTGTTGGTTTATTTGGTTAGAGAGGAACACATAATTATTTGAGGAGACTATTCCCTCTATCCACTCAGTGATTTATAAGACTCTGGTTTTTCAAAAAAGAGTCTTGGCACCTCTTAAAGGTAGACCCCCGAGAGACATATTGATCCCACAACACATGAATACAACAATTGCTTGGTTCGATAGGGCTACAATCATCATCACTTTTATGGCTACAATCATCATCATCATCACTTATCTATTTCTCCTCAAAATAATTAAATACACAAATTGCAACACTGGGAAGTCTCTTGGGTTTTGGAGAAGAGATTCTCAATTCTAAAAGACCTCCACTAACAACAATAGTTCCAATATCATTCAACTTGGTACCTTCGATTTAGTATATAGATGTTGGAATTGAACCATCTTCAAGAGCATGAAATAATGTTGTGACAAAGGACTTTGTACCACTTCTAAGGAAATCGTACAATTTATGAATGCATAATTTTTTCAATTCGTTCTTGAGATTATTGTTTTTCAACTTCACTTGATTTTCCAATAATGCAAGATCTGCCTATGTTAAGGGTTGTAGATTTTTTATAAGGTAATTTGTTAAAGGGGTCTCTTCAAATCCTTGATTTGTTGCTTCCTACATACAATGTTATTTTTAGAAATTTAACACCGCTATTGCGAGCACTATGAATTTTTGGGACTAAATAGAGGTATCCTTAGCACTAAATAGAGGTAGTCCTGACAAATTCGGTTGTGGAGGGTTATGGCCTCCAACTTGAGGTTACCCCCCAAGTTGAGTTGTCCCCCAATCTGAGGTTGCCCCCCAACTTGAGGTTTCCCCCCAACTTGAGGTTGACCTCCAACAAGAATCTAAAAACCAAAAGTGACAGGATGACTGATGCCTCCGACTGGATTGGAGCCACTAGGGCCAGGACTATTAGATCCTCCAAACAAAGGTGGAGTAGGAACGTAAGGCCCCCAGGAGAGAACCTGGGTAGGTGTAGGAACAAACTGACTAGCGACATTATACCCAGGAGGAAAAAAAATTCTAGACCCTCCCGATGGATTTTGAGTATGAATAGCAATGGAAGTGTTCAAAGCATTATACCCAGGGGAGAGTGACGGATTTCGTCTAAGCGGAAGTGGTGTTCCAATAGGATCTTGAGTGATAACCACATTTTCGGTAGAAACATGCGTAGCTTGTGGGACCATCTGGAGAGGAAGAATTGAGTGAGAACCAACCAACAATTGGTCTGAAACTGTGGTGACATTACCGGCCATACCAGTAAAATGGTCTAAATATACCATGTAGGTAACAGATGTTTCAGGCACTTGTGATACCATAGGTTGATTAGAACTCATTCCTAGTGTGCCATAAACATCGCGTATTGAAGAAGGGGCATAACTAGGATTAAAAATTCCAACAGTGTGAGTCGGGGTTCTAAATGATTCACTTTGAAAAAGTGGATCGTCTACTCCAGATCCTGTGTTAGGTCCAGTAGGTACTTCATTATTGTCAACAACAACAATTCGTCTGGATGAGTTCATCTAGAGAAAATGTGCGTCTTGTCTAATACTCAATAACATATTTGGGGGAAGACAAAATGCCTCTAAAGAATCTGAAACAATTCAGAATCCCTCTAAAGAGTGTGAACCTCTAACTTGTGAGGCTACTTCGTTATTGACTGCCCCCTCAGGAGAGCTCTCTAGTGAGTCAGGAAGCAAAGGAAGGTAACCTTCCGGATATTTCGGTTGTAGCCCTTGCATCCTACGTGAACGATGAAGGGCGATGTTGGCTGAACCAAACAAAGAACGAAATAAATCTATGGCCAACTAGAGAAACAAACAACACTCACTAATAAAATCTAGAAATCAAACCAAGCAAACAAAAATTCTTATTTCAAAGTGACTAGTTGGTGATGAAATCCAACATCGCGATATCAAGACAAAAAGGGGCTGGGATAAAGCTAGTGGAAAAGTTACGTTGACGACCTGCTTAACAGACTTACACTCTGGTGCAAGATCCCACACATAATCATGGGTATACCCTCCAAGGAGCCTGAGTGAGTTTGGCCAACGTTGATTCCAGGTACCATGAAAACTTTCCCCTCCACAGTCACCTCATGTAAAGACCCTAAAGAGATAGGCTACTAAGGTTACCAACTACAACAATGATGCCCGTGGAAACAGTCGACAGTCCGATCCACGCGCAAAGGCAGGGTATCTAGTCAGAAATAAACTCAAGAATCTCCCACACATAATCATGGGTATACTCTCAAGTGACCCCTAATAATATGCGTAATCTATACACTAAGACCGACAAAGCAGGGTGAGTAACTATGTCAGTCCTAATGCGACCTCATGATTGACCCTTGTGTTATAAGGGCTTCCCAGAACAAAATGTAGCAATTGGATTTGAAATCTCCTTATCACAAGATACTATTGTGTGTTTTGATGCTTTGGAGAGTGTTCCTTACAACTTATTCCCAAGCGTTATCCTAGCTAATGTTGGTGAAGAGAATTTCTAGAAAATAAAAGTTGCTAATGAATTTTAAAATTACGTTGTATTTTAAAGGTTGTTGTTTACTCAAAAGGGAGACGGGAATGAAATTGATGATGTTGTGACCTTGACCCAATAAAATGCAAGAAAAGATGAATGTGCAATCTTTTAATTCGATGAACTCTAATTACAGTAGGGAGAAGGTATTTCTCTTTGAAGTACAAAAGGTACGAAATACAATTTCTCAATTCTTGAATGAACAAAATCCCAAACAATCATGAACTTCAAAATTTTCCAAATTCTCTCTTAATCAAGTATTTTGAATACAATAATTTTCTTATGAAAGATTACTAAAAATAATAAATGAGTTCAGTTCTTCCTTTCCTAAATCAAAACAAAGATGTAATAACGAAAGGAAAGCGTAATCCAAGAAAATTAACACTTTCAACACAATTCCCAAATCAAACTTGTAATGTAGACAAAAATGAAAAAGATAAGAAAGGCTTTTGTCAAATGCAAACAAAAATGTCTTTCAATCAACAAACAATCTAGAAAGTGAAATCAATCCAAAACCTCAAATAAATCAAAGACCCTTTTTCAAACAAGCACTCAGATCAAGATCCAGAGATTATATCCTTGTGACAAAGATCAAGAGCAAAAAATTGCAAAATTACAAAGAAAGACTTTCAATCCTTGAAAACCAATCAAACACAAGTTTTAAACTCACAAATCAATCAAACACTGGTATCATAAGTTCATCCCAGGAAATTGAGGCAAAACTGGGTGAAAAAAGAAAAATGTAGGAATTGTCGCAGACTGACATTGGGGCTCAATGCGACGAGCTAAAGTTATCGCAGGCTGCAAATAGAGCACAATGCGACATCATCACACTGGTTTGCATAAGCAGGGTACGACGTCAGAGGGTCGTCGCAGGCTGTCTATATTGTACATTGCGACGATCTCTGTAACTAAGGAAAAAACGGAAGAAAGACAAACAATCTAACTGAACTTTCAAACCGAGGGAGTCCAGATGGATCACCCATAGACTCAGAGAATGAATTCAACCAAAAGAAGGAAGGCTAATAGAAAATAAGAAGCAAAAAACCAAAATAAAGTCGTATCCCTAGTATGGTCGCCAATTTTGTTATCGGATTAATCGGTAAATGCGGACATAAACAGATCTCCCTAGATTCCACTGGAAACTAGAACAAAACATAACAAAATATGAGACTTTCCCTAGGCTTTAATTATTGATTTTACTAGCTAACAAGAGATAGATAACATACCTTTTAAATTTTATTTCATCTTTCCATTGCCATCCTAGCTGCATTCCAATGCTCCTGTGATATTGAACTTGCAAGGGAACACAAGCCAACCAAAGTGAAAGAAACACAATATACTCAACAAGAACCTATGTATGTGATCAAGGAATCATACAATAAATCAAGACTAGTTTTATGGGAAAGAAACATATCATTGTATCATGTTAAATAGAAAGTGGAGAATACAACGAAAGCCTTGATGTTGTAAGGTCCCCTTTCGATGGCCCTTTTCTTCAACACACACACATTTTCTCCAAAGCCTTTGAATGAAGAATATCCACCATGTAGCTTGTATAACCAAAGCAAAGCTCTCAAGAGGAAGTAGAACTCTCCATACAAATCTTAGCCTATTCAACCTTAGCGTTTTACATGAGAGATCCCTTTTTATATAGTGTGAAAGAGAGATGGATGAGGAGATTAGGATGATCCCACCAAATTAGAGAAGTGAGTAAGATCCAAACCGATCGGAGGCCACTTCATCTTCTAGAAGATCCCCTTCTAGGACATTTGTGAAATTTGACTTTTCCCAAGTTTAAAGCATCGTCACACCCTACATACTTAGCAGCCTGCGATGACGTCACAATCCAAGTATAGTGTAGCATGCGACGATCAGGCATCGTCGCACCCTATTAATAGAGCAGCCTGTGACGACCTTCCTTCATATAGTTTTTGGGAGAGGAAATCAAATCATTTTCTCATGTAGAAAAAATCTTTTAATATTTTTAGGGAACATGAACACATGATGTTAGTGGATCACTGGGGTGACCAAAATAATGTGTAACAGACATAAATCCCCTCAAGGAACAACCAGAGAGAGAGAGAGACTAAAGAGATTATCAATCTACCTTTCAGCCATGACCCACATCATTGACTCTAAGCCATCTTGTCATGGAAAATATTGAGGTGAACAAGTATGGAAAGATGCCATGACAAAAGAATATCGATCTATATTGAAAAATGATGTATGGGATATTGTTCCGAGACCAGAGGGAAAGTTTGTAGTGACTTCCAAATGGATTTATAAAATCAAGCATGCAGCTGATGGAAGCATCGAGAAATACAAAGCGATATTTGTAGCCAGAGGGTTCTCGCAAGTAAAGGGAGTGGACTATGATGAGACTTTTGCTCTAGTAGCCCGATACACTTCCATCCATTCTATCATTGCACTAGTTGCTTCCATGGGTTGGAAGCTACATCAGATGGATGTAAGGACAACCTTTCTCAATGGTGAAATTGATGAAGAAGTTTATATCGAGCAACCCGAAGGATTCGTTATACACAACGAAATATCTCATGTGTGCAGGTTGAAGAAATCCCTATACGGACTAAAGCAAGCACCACGTGCTTGGTACGAAAAAATGGATGGATTTCTGATGAGTTTGGGTTTCAAAAAAAGTGTTGCTGATCCAAACCTATATTATCACATTGATGGAAATGAGTGCTTGATCTTGGTCCTATATGTGGACAAACTTTTCCTCTCTGGTTCAGAGAGAATCATTACTAAATGCAAACAAGCATTGACTGCTAAATTTGAAATGAAGGATTTAGGATTGATGCATTACTTCTTGGGACTAGAAGTATGGCAGAGGACAAATGAGATTTTCTTGAGTCAAGGAAAATATACTGTGGATATATTGAAAAAGTTCAATATGACAGAATGCAAATCCATTCCTACACCAACGGTGATGGATTTGAAGAAGATGAGTGACATTGATTCAAGAGAGATTGATACACACTTGTACAAATAGTTGATTGGATCACTGATGTATCTGGTTAACACCAGACTGGATATATGCTATGTAGTGAATGTGCTTAGCCAATTTATGAGCCAACTGAGACAGACTCATTGGATAACAAAAAAACATGTATTGATATACCTACAAGGCACAGTTGGTTATGGCCTAAGATATGCCTCCAGTGTAGACTTGAGCCTGCAGGGATATGCCGATGCAGATTGGGCAGGGAGCATAGTGGATAGGAAACCTTCGGTTGTTGCTTTACATTGGGGTCTGCCTTGGTTTCCTGGTGTAGCAGAAAAAAAAGTTCTGTGGCATTGAGTACCACAGAGGCATAGTACATTGCATTGAGTGTAGCAATCCACGAAGCAATGTGGCTTCACAAAATTCTGAATGATTTATTCGATCATGAGATGGATCCTACTACTATTCATTGTGATAACCAGAGATGTGTGAAGATCTTTGAGAACCCTGTGTTTGATTATAGATCAAAACACATCGAGATAAAATATCACTATGTCAGAGACATGGTGCAGAGGAAGACAATACACGTGCAATATCTTCCTACTCATGAGTAGATCACAAATATCTTCACCAAACCACTTGCCAAGACAAAGTTTGAGTATTTCCATGAGAGACTTGGTCTGGTGGAGAATTCCTTCCTAGATGAGAGGGAGTGTTGATGATTAAAGCTACGTGAGACATCCCCCAGGACAAAGACCTAAGAGAGAACCCATGAGTTGGGTGTGTGGTTCCTATCTAATACAAAAATGGAACGTTGTGCTGGCCTCCTTTGTGCAGAGAGTTGAGATGATACTCCAGATGATTCTCCTATGTAACGCAGTGAGAAAGAAGATTTGTTGAGTTGGATGTGTCTGTGGATGAGCACAGGTGAATGTGTGGAAAATACCATGAGTTGGGTGCATCGTTCTGAGACAAAGATGAAACGATGTATTAGCCTCTTCTGAGCAGAGAGTTGAGATCTGTTGAGTTGGACATGCCTGTGGATGAGCACAAGTGAATGTGATCCTAGTGGTTGAGCACTAGTGAGTGTGGTTCTTCTGTGAGAATAAGTGAGATAGAGATACATACATGTGGCTAAGCATAGATGTATGTGCCCCTAGTGGTTGAGCACTAGTTGGTGTATGAGATCCCTTGCTATATTCTTCAAGAGCCCGACTTACCTGTAACCCTATTTGTTATGTAAAGGATACAGGTTGACCCCACCTTAATATAAAATATAATTAATGTAAAAGATAATTAATATGGTAATTATTAATTATATCGTGAGTTATTGATGTTGGCCCTGTTGTGCCAATAGAAACCACTGTTGATAGGTTTAGTCTAATATAATTAAAGGTAAATTCCCCATTGAGGAAACACAACACAAGTGTGATTTTGGAGATTTCAGCAAGTACTTACTTCTTGGGAAAAGTGCACACCTCTCTTGGGTGCTAGTCTTCTAGGGTTTGTGAGAACCCTTTTGTGTGTTAGTATTCTATGGTGGTGGAGGTATTTGTCTTGAAGAATATAGCAAAGGATTGGCTAGGTTTTCTTCCCTTATTGAGAAGGGTTTCCCAGGATACTTCTTGTGTACTTGTGCATGGCGTTTCTTCTTGTGATCTTGGTTGCTGCAACAAATTGTCTATGGTTTAAGTAAAATACTAAAAATGGAATGAAATTCATGGTTAAGCCTAACTTATTGAAAAATATACAAGAGAGAGAGCAGGACACACCATTTGGGACAATTTCCAGGCAGATATGAGGGGTTTAGCCACTAGGGAGAACTTTCTAGTCTTGCAGCAGTTGTCGTAGTTTGCAACAAATCTTACATATCATCCATTGATCACACAACCTTATTCTAGTATAGAGTATTATTTTTTTAGTTTGCTTATTGTATTCCGACTAAGATCCCTTTGGCACTGATCTAGCTGAGTGATTTATTTTATTCAACCGCATTAGACATTGTACTCCATAGAGATATCATAATATATGATTTGCAACCTTTTGTCTCATTTACTATCTATATGCTCATTTATATGATGTAAACAATTAATTATCTACACACACATGCAAAAAACACAAAGCATGTAAAAACACTCAGTTGAAACGCATCCAGAAACCCTCAGTGTATCAGATCAGACAATAGACATATCAGATTAGTAACATTTCCTAGACTAGCTAGATCGAGGATATTACAGTGGTATCAAAGCTTTCTTCCTTCCAGCCTATGAAGAAGTGATTTTCATAACCCTATGATTTCAGGATCAAGTGAAAAATACCCAGAGGGTCGAGGACATATTGGGGATGAGTACATTCAGTACCGTAGAGGTCATAGAAGAGACAAGATAGATACGAACATAATGGAATACACTCCCTTCCACACTCAGTCAGATACAAAGACAAAGTTAGAGGACAGAGAGAATATCAACTTTGAGGAAGAGGTATATATAGAGAGGAGTATGGGTGACAAACGAGATACACTAGAGGGCAGGGTGAAAGGCCCCGAGACACATCCTGACAATACACATGCCATTTTGAATGACCTAGCCAGAGCATAGCGGGACATGATGAATGCCATAACATATATGGCCATCAATACACAAATGATTCATCATAGTGTGAGCACTATAGGTGCCAATGCCGCGGGTGGAGCGAGTGGTTCGAGAGGACATCAGGGAGGTGAGGCTAGTGGCTCCAGTGGATCACAGGGTGAAGCGAGTGCACACCCTTCACCTATTCGAGCCTATACATCATTTGGGAGGATTCCTCGACCTTTATATCCACAGTTCCATGGGGGAAAGTCGTTGGGACAACCGGGGCATGCAATAGGACATCCAAGTCAGGGACAGGCGGTGCCACATGATCCATTCAGAGAGTACATGAGAGATTACTTGGAACTAGGGTGAGAGTTTTATGTAGACATGAGTTTGCTAGACTATTGTTCGTTCATGTTTCGAAATAGATCCTGAGAGGCACATAGGGGCAATGGAAAAACTCAAAACATGGATTTCATAAAGAAAGTGGGAAAGTTGAACATTCCTACTTTCGACAGATCATCACGATGCTAAGTTCAAGCATGGGTACAAAATCTTGACACATATTCCAAGCTTAACCTGATGACAGAGTCATAATCTATCGACTTCACCACCTTGCACTTGGATGGGGAGGCCCACGAGTGGTGGTACCATGGGCTGGTAACCTTAGGTCACAACCACATTACTTCATACTTGGAGTTCATTGAGAGGTTGATGGAGAGGTTTGACAGGAGAGATCCAGAGCTCCATTTCAGAGACCTTACACAGTTGAGATAAACACGATCAATCGAGGCCTTCATCACAAAGTTCCAGTGGAAGGCAGTGGGCGTATCTGATATATCGAAGCACAAATTGGTGATGTTGTTCACCGAGGCATTGACAGATCCATTGAGGGGTTGAGTTAAGGCTTTCAAGCCTCACACCCTACAGGAGGCCATTGTGAGCACGAGAGACATGGGGGACTCAGTGCTAAAACACCAAACCTTTACCAAACCCTTTGTACCAAAGAGAGAAAGGGATCAGAAAAATCCTCAAAGGGAGTGGAATGGTAAGCCCAAGTTAGATGATGACACCAGATGAAGTTGATGAGGAAGAAGCTATGCTTCTCTTGCAGAGACCCTTGGGTCCCATGCCACAGGTGCATGGGAAAGGGAGAGATCCATTATATTGAGGTGGCAAAGTATAGTATGAATAGAGAGGAGGAGGAGCAGGACATCAGATCCAATAGCCTAGAGGAGGAGCCATTACAGGCAGAGGAGAAACCTCCACAGAGACCACTGACACTGGTATGACACCGTCCGGATTACAGGGACTATTCAGGGACATCGGACAATCGCCCTAATCGATGGTGGGGCCACCCACAACTTCATTGATGCTTCATTAGTATCAAGGAAGAAACTTAAGAAATAGGAGTTTGAGGGTGATCTAGGTGGATATCAGTGGCCACCCACCTTTTCCAACTGGCTCAAAACAGTTTTCTGGCAATTTTGACAATTTACTATTTTTAGCAGTTTTAACTTCCGGGGTCATTTTGAGGGCCTAAATGAAGGTTTTTCGGGATCGAGATTCTAAATTATAGCCAAATATATGATTGATCCCTCAAAATGAATCTCCTCGACGATACCTTTCCAACGGGCTATCATACACCTAAAACAAAGATCGTATGCAAAAGTTATGACCCTGAGAAGTTGATGTACTAACTTACCCAAATGAGGCCCACATGACTTTTGGCGCTTCATCTCCTAGGGGTAGGTTTTTGGATGTATAGGGTTTTTTTCATTCCTGTTTATTGTAAAAAGGCCTTCAGAGCCTCATTGTAATCATCTACTTGCGAATGAGCGCAACCGTCACATCTCTTCTCAGATATAAGCCACCACCATTCCAACAAGCTTGTTTCCGCTGCATTTTACAGTTTCAACTTATTTCCTTATTGAATAGAAAACCAATTTTACAGTATCTCTATTATTTTGTGTTAAGAACATGTTAATAATCTGTAGTCATTTCATTCTGCTCATAAAATCCAGATCAGTGGTATCAGAGCGATCTGCTCCTTGTCATCTTAATGCATGTCCCCAACGAGGTCAGAGTACAAAGTGTTGGGTCTCGAGCTTGTTTCTCTTAAGGACAAAAGCTCTCGCACACCTAAGCGACCTCTCATGGCAAGAGAAAAAAAAGATGATGGGACAAAGGAATGAGATGATGGATAATTTCGTGCAAATCCTTCGGCGGCTACCAACAGGTGACACATCTTCTTCGAGCGGAGGCGCCGCCCCCTTCCAGGTACAAATAAATTTCGATATTCCTATATTTGAGGTTAGATAGACGCAGATGTTGTAGACAAGTGGTTGAATCTACTATAAGGGTATTTTTCTCTCCATAAATTTTCGAATAGAGAAAATATAACTTTTGCACTCCTCAAAGTCATTCCCCATGTCAAAGATTGGTGGGAAACTTTCTGTGAGCAAAAGGAAACAGAGGAACCCTCATTATTTACAGTCACGACCACCTGGGAATCCTTTAGGGATGCTATTAAGGAACAATACTATCCTATTGAAAGTTATGACGACGTGTATACCAAATGGACCACACTGTGGCAAGAAAGAGACCAAGCAATGCCAGATTTCACAAATATCTTTCATACCTTGTGCACCAAGATGGGTATCAAAGATTCAGAGCGACATCTCGTGCTCAAGTATCACAACACTCTACATAGATACATCCAGACCGAAATGGAATTTCTAGACATCTCATCCTTGGGCACGGCCTACCGATATGCTGTCAACATCGAGCAGAAGCTCAAACAAAAGACGCGACAATTTGGGCCTAGGAACCCCTCACAACAAAATCCAGGAAAGGGCAGCCCCAACCCACAGAACAAAGGAGAAAGCAAAGATGGACAGTATTAGGAAAACTAGTCCAAGCTGCAAGAAAAGAAGGACATCGGAAAGACAAAGATAGATACCGAGAAATGGTGCAACTTCCATAAGAGCCCTTGGCATAACACTGTTGACTTTCGCTCAAAGCAGTCGCTGGTGGACGAAGTGAAAGCCTCTGAATAATATGTGAGTTTAGACTATGAGCCAGAACCAGAAAGGGGAAGACGGATCATTGATGTGGAACCCAGTTCCATTGTTGCTACCACCAAGCTCCAACCTCATGAACCAGACGAGCCAGAAGAAGGAGAATGCCTCTTCCATTCACATATGTGGGTAAAAGGAACCCCGCTGCACTTCATCGTTGATAGCAGTAGCCAGAAGAACCTCATCTCAGCAGAGGTCGTCAAGTAGCTAGCCCTATCGATAACCTTGCACCCACAACCCTACACCATTGGATGGCTCCGCCAAGGAAGCGATCTCTGTGTCAGCCAATAGTGTCAACTGTCATATGACATCAAGCCCTTCAAAGACGAGGTATTGTGTGATGTTGCACCTCTCGAAGTTTGTGATGTTCTTTTAGGCCAACCTTATTTATAGAAACATCATGTTGTATATGAGTCTACGCCTTGTAGTGTTATTATTACTTTGAACAGGAAATTGTACAGGATACCCGAGGCAGTCCCACCTAGTGCTATTTCCTTGATCTCTGCTAAGCAATGCAAGAAGGTCATCCCTCAGATGGGGACGTTTGTCTTCTTCGGGATTCGCTCTCAGAATAAGCGAAAGATCACAACCACAGCTAGGGTCTCTGCGGACGACCTCTCCACACAATAGAAGAAAGTAGATAAGGTCGTGGAAGAATACTCAGATATCTTCTCCTCACCTACCAGGGTACCTCTGCACTACCAGGTCAAGAACTCCATCGATCTGACCCTTGGTGCACCGCTGCCCAATGGGCTAGTCTATCGTCCCTCTCTGTTAGAACATGAGGAGATCAAGCGACAAATCCAAGAATTGGTCCACAAGGGGCACATCCGTCCCAGCTCATCTCCTTGCGGAAGCCCAATCGTGCTAGTATAGAAGAAAGATGGATCCTGGTGACTTTGCATTGATTACCGGGCTCTGAATAAAATCACAGTCAGAAACCGGTACCTGATTCCCCGAATCGACAACCTCCTTGATCAACTCACGAGGGACAAATACTTCAGTAAGATTGATCTAAAGTCTGGCTACCACCAAGTCCCGATAGAACAAACAAATGTATGGAAAACCGCCTTCAAGTCAAAGGAAGGCATTTTTGAATGGTTGGTCATGCCCTTTGGTTTGACAAATGCTCCAACCACTTTCATGAGGATGATGGATGATATCCTACGATCATTCACCAATACTTTTGTAGTGGTGTATCTGGATGAAATTCTCATTTACAGCAAGACTTGGGACAAACGCTTGCAGCTTATTCAACAGGTTTTGCACACCCTGCGACAGCACAAGTTATATGCCAACTTGGAAAAATGATCCTTCGACATGGACAGGGTCCATTACCTGGGCTACATAATTGATCAACATGGCATACATGTGGATGCAACCAAGATCCAATTCATCCGTGACTCGCCAGCACCAACCACACTCACTGAGCTTCAAAGCTTCTTGGGCCTTGCCAATTTCTACCGTAGGTTCGTATTGGGATTCTCCCATATTGCATGGGCCCTCAGCCAAATATGCAAGGGTGGTGGTAAGGCGAAATTTGCGTGGGGCCAGTCTCAACAAAAATCGTTCGACGATTTGAAGCAGCGCTTGTGCTCAATGCTAGTAATTTCACTACCAGACCTACAACAACCCTTTGAGATCGCAACATATGCTTCAGACTATGCAGTGAGCTTCGTTCTCACTCAGCATGACCACCCCGTGGCCTATCATAGTGAGACACTATCAGATGTTGTCTGTAAGTACCCTAATTATGACAAAGAAATGTACTCCATTATGCAAGCTTGCTGCGAGTAGAGACATTACATTCTTGGGAAGGAGACAGTCATTCACATTGATCATAAGCTACTGTAGTTCATGCAGATAAAAGGGAAATTGCAGAATGATTGCCATCAAAAGTGGTCCACATACTTTCAACAATTCCACCTCAACATCAAGTATAAAACAAGAAGCACCAATCACGTCGTTGATTGCCTCAGCAGACCGCCAGTTGCGACACTCACCACAGTGATAGACTTTTGCGGCCATGAGACCTATGGATGGCCCCAACTCTATGAGACAGACCTGAACTTCACCACCACCTACCAAATGTTGGGTGCAAACGCAGTTGTCGATAATTTCCATCTTCAGGATGGGTTGTTGTGTCGACTGGGCCATATCTATGTTCCATCAAGCGAGCGAGCGAAGCTGATCTGGGAAGCCCACTACAATCGGGTGGCAAGACACTTCGACATCGAAAAGACAATGGTGATGCTACAGAAACGTTTCTACTGGCTGAAACTTCGACATGAGGTCAGCAAGTATATCTGGTCCTGCACTGCCTGCGCTATTGCCAAACTGACCACTAAGAAACAGGGCCTATACACCCCTCTTCCTACTACTGATAGGCCATGGGAACCCATATCAATGGACTACATGTCGGGCCTCCCATCCACCAAGCGGCGAAATGAATGTGTTTTTGTGGTTATTGATCGTTTTTCTAAGATGTCGATTCTGATTGCCTGCAAGAAGAACATCACAGCAGAGGCCACCACCAAGCTCTTCTTTGAACAAGTCTGGGTACATTTTGGAATCCCACAAACCATTGTCTCAGATCGGGACAGTCGATTTCTCAACACATTTTTGTCGAGCCTCTGGTCGCTACTAGACACCAAGCTCACCAAATCCATGACGTTCCACCCCCAGAAAGATCACCAAACCGAGGTCATAAATCCAATGATTGTGAATATCCTTCACATGTATAATTCAAAGCACCCTTAAATATGGGATGAGAGCTTTCCCTATGTCCAACATAGCTACAACCGAGCCCTGCATAGCTCAACCGGCCACGACCCCTTTCAGGTGGGGTTGGGATTCCAACCATTGGGTCCCATAGATGTTGCACTTCCCCTTGCGGTCACCTCGACCGACTCATCTACTGCTCCAAATACAACGACTAAAGGCACCTGGTTCATTGGGCAGATACATCACATCCGCTAACAGGTTCAGGATATCCTTTAGAAGTCCAATGACAAGTACACGCAGTGCCATGATCAACATCGGGTGCCATATAAGTTTCAGGTGGGTGACAAAGTTTGGTTGCACTTGCAGAAAGAACGCCTTATAGGACCCCATCGGAAGCTTTTCCCACTCCGTTATGGGTATTACACCATCACCAAGGCCGTGGGGGATCATGCTTTTGAGTTCAACATTCCTCCTTTCCTTGGTCTGCACCCAATGTTCAACGTTGATCTCCTTCGCCCTTATTTCCCACCACTATTGGACACCTCAGACGTAGCAGAACAACTAACACCAACATAACTCAACCCTGATTGCATACAACAGGCATCCAATGATCAGATTGTGTACACACATATCAAGGGCACTCAACAGCAAAGGATCTAGCTTTATCGAGTCGTCAAAGCAAGACAGCTCCTGCACCAAGGCAAGTGGCTCACCCGGGGCCAAATTTAGCAGAAATTTCCTCATATGATGGGGGAACTCAATGAAATGGAGACCATTTCTTCCTAAGGAGGGAGGATTGATCCAGGTGGATATCGATGGTCACTCACCTTTTCCAATTGGCTCCAAACAGTTTTCTGGCAATTCTAACAATTTACTATTTTTAGCAATTTTAACTTCTGGGGCCATTTTGAGGGCCTAAATGAAGGTTTTTCGAGATTGAGATTATTAATGATAGTCGAAGCCATGATTGATCCCCCAAAATGAATCTCCTCGATGATACCTTTCCAACGGGCTATCATAGGCCTAAAACATAGATCTTATGCAAAATTTATGACCTCGGGAAGTTGATGTACTAACTTACCCAGATGGGGCCCACATGACTTTTGGCGCTTCATCTCCTAGGGTTAGGTTTTTGGATGTCTAGGGTTTTTGGCATTCCTATTTATTGTAAAAATGCGTTCAGATCCTCATTGTAATCATCTTCTTGCGAATGAGTGTAGCCGTCACATCTCTTCTCAGAGATAAGCCGCCACCATTCCAACAAGCTTGTTTCCACTGCATTTTATAGTTTCATCTTATTTCCTTATTGAATAGAAAACCAATTTTACTGTATCTCTGTTATTTTTTGTTAAGCACATGTTAATAATCTATAGTCATTTTGTTCTTCTCATAAAATCCGGATCAAAGGGATTCGATGTTGTAGTAGCAGATGGCCATACATTGGAGTGTCTAGACAAAGTCCTAGACTTGGAGATAAAGTTAGGTAACTACACCGTGAGAGACAAATTTTATGTAGTTGACCTATATAACATAGATGTGGTGTTGGGAGTCTAGTGGTTGTTCACATTGGACAAAATCACCACCAACTACCAAGCCTTGGAGATGGGGTTCAGAGACAGTGACGGAAAAATGGTCGTTCTAAGGGCCATGTAGACAGGGGCACCCAAGACAGTTTCAACCAAGATGATGGAGAGGATATTCAGGCATGTGGAGGTAGCATATTCCGCAGAGTGCTTGATCACTACACAAAAGGATTTAGAGGGTTGACAACAATATCAAACAAAGATCAGGAACTTGTTGGGAAGGCATCAACATGTTTTTGGTTTGATTCCACCGGGGAGATCACCAGACAGGGGGTTTGAGCACACTATTGAGTTGGAGGAGGGGACCAAACCTATGATCACACCACCCTATTGTCATCCTAGGAGGTTCAAGGATGAGATAGAGAAAGCAATTAAGGAATTGCTAGCGATGGGACACATCAAACTTAGCAACAGTCCATCCACTTCTTCAGTTGTCTTAGTTATGAATAAGGATGATACCATGAGGATGTGCATCGACTACCGTGCCTTGAACAAGAAAACCATCAAGAACCGGTATCATATCCATCGCATCGATGAGTTAATAGATGAACTGCATGGGGCAATTTTCTTCTCAAAGATTGATCCATGCTCTGCAAATCATCAAATCAACATCTGAGAGAAGGACATATAGAAGATGACATTTAGATGCCATTTTGGTCATTTTGAGTTCCTGGTTATGCCATTTGGGCTAACCAATTAATCCAGAATTGGACCTTGGGATCAAATTGGGTCTAGGAAGGCCTAAAAATCTAAGTGCTCAGAATGGCTTCAAAACGGATGTGTATGTAGTCCACCTCGATACGAACCCTTTGCAACTTGAATGGGCTCAAACAGATGTTGTATGCTCAATATATCGCGGTATGTTCATTTCGTCAAATAGGCAAAAGAAAGATGTTGCCTGTACAGTCTGTACAGTGCCACGTGGAAGCTGACTGTATAGGTCGTACGACCATACAAATGACGTGGAAAGGTACAGTGGCATGTTCATCGTGTTGACTAGGTGCACAAACTGACACGTGGTAGGGTGATTGGGTGTACAGACTGATGATGTGTTGGACAAGTGGACAAGTCAGGGTGCGACATGTGGCACCACTACAAGGGTGACACGTGGCAGTGGTTGACATGGCAGGTATGATGGATGGATGAATGGACAGACAGGTGAACCGATCATCGTTTGAAACTTGGCATGTTTTGGGGGAATCACATGGTGCCACGTGGCCCAGTCCTGGGCTTCCACGTGGCACCCCTCCATTGGATGTTTGGTATGGTAAAAAATTGTTTTAGAGTCCACCGGGTTCGAACCATGGACCTCCATGGGCACAGAGACTTCGCGTAGGCCAGGATACCATCCCGCCTACCTATGGGAGCTTAACCTTATACCTCACCATTTGTATTTAAGTTTACTGCTATGTATAATTGACGGAGAATAGGGTTGGGGCTAGGCCCTAGCCCTCGACGCGCTCCATAGAACCGTTGTTATATGAACGTTGATATATGTATATGTGTTGGAGTAGATAATTGTTTGGAGCCTAGCTCCCAGTTGCGTGACATACACCATAAGACCCAAGGTTATATCATTGTTGGAGTGGATAAGTAGTTAGCCACAGTCAGTCGAGCTAGCTCGCCAACCACGTGCGTAACCATAGGTTGAGATCTGGGGGTCTAACCACTGTGAGCACGTGGAGGTATTTAGCCACAACCATATGGTTGGTATGTAATGTAACTAGGTGCCAAACAGTTGGGGGGCCAATGCGCCCAACATTAGCGCTAGGCCACACGGAGGGAGCCATGTGACCAATAGCCCGCTTTAAAGGGGTTGTGCCCTGAATATTTTCATTTTGTGGGTTTCAAACATTATAATATGATTTTTATTGATATTATTCAACAATTTTAGAGATTTTTGGCCAATATTGGGGGATATTGGGCCCTTTTTGAGGCCAGATCTTGGGAGGAAGTTGGGATATTGTTACCAACTTCAATCCTATATAAACCAAAGGTTCTTGAAGCTAGGGAAAAAGGTTCAGAACAGGTTTATGTTGAAAGATTGTTGAGCCAAAGCCATTTTTATGCAGGTAATCCATTGAGGAGAGCACTTTTCTGGGCCATTTCTGGGAGCTCCGTTCATCCGATTTCAGTGCCTTCAGTTTGTTTGGGTTCTTGAGATCTGGTAGAACAAGACTAAATCAGTTTGTAACCTTTTTGGTGTTGTTGTGATGTACTTTTAAATCTTTGAACAAAAATAAGAGTGCCTCACCCACTGAGACAAAGGCCCAGAGATGTAGGTGAGATTCTCGAACTCCGTTATCACTTTGGTGTTTTATGGTTTGATGTTCTTCATGCTTATGTTCAAATATGTATATTATCTTATGGTTGCTATGTTTCCTCTTTAATTCTTCATCTTTCATCAATTCCTAAATGGTTTAATAACTCATGCTTAAAACTCAACCATTGTCATTTAAAAGATCCATTCAGATCAAGTGGTGTCAAAGCTACTTGATGGTTGGTTTTTGAGTTTGCATGTTAACTAGGGAAAAGCTGAGTCGTGGTGAAGGCAATATTGTTGAATATAATCCTTTGATTTGATTGATAAAGAGAACTTATCAAAGTGAGAAGATGGCATCGAAAGAGGGACTTTCTAATGAGAAATAGTTTCAAAAAATTTCTTTGCCATGTCAGAGATGATGAAGGTTTTGTATGAGAATTACTTGGAATGGAAGAGACAGAATCTAGGTGAATATTCAAAGGTCAAAATTGAAGAAGGAGAGGATCCTCCTCAAATTCCTCCTTCACCTCCTTCTTCTCCACCATCTTCTTCTTCTTCAAGTTCAAGTTCTAAATCCACTGGAAGAAAAAATTCCCATAAACATAAACAAGAAATGGCTTTACTTAAGCTTGATGTAAAATTTGAATTACCCATGTATGATGGTGAAGTCAATGCAGAGAGACTTGATAATTGGGTTAGACAGATGGAGGTTTATTGCAGTGTGCAAGAAATCAAGGATGAGACAACTCAGATCAAGTTGTCATCATTTAGATTTCCAGGCACATCACTCATCTGGTGGAAAAGCAAGTTGCAAAATGGCACGCAACAAGTGGGTAATGTATTTCCATCATGGAAAAGTTTTATTTCTACACTTAGAAAGCGATTCTATCCTTTGGGTTATAAAGAGAAACCTTTAATTGAATGTCAAGCTCTTAAAATAATAAAAGGACAAACAATGCAAGAACACATAGACGGCTTTCATAAGATGGCATTGATGTTAGATATTCCTTTACATACCCAAGAAACTTTTATGAAGTATATAGGAGGTTTACTTGCATATATTCAAAACACTGTATTTATTTTTGGACATACTAATCTTGATGAGGTTTACGTTCAAGAAACATACATTGAAGCAGGGAAAACAAGGGTTGGTGTATTGGGGGAATTGTCTTCAAGGAAAGAGGAGAAAAGGAAGTGGAAAGGCAAGAAGGAAAATTCAGTGGAAATAAAGGAAGAGAAGCCCTCTTGCAAGCATTGCAAGAAAGAAGGGCATGATGAGGACCATTGTTGGCAAGTGCATCCTAAGAAGAGACCGAAGTGGTTCAAAGAGAATAAAGGGAGGAAAACAGTTGCAACAACATCACGACCAACATACTTGGGATCAGATTCGGGTGATGAATCTAAAGTATCATTTGTTGGTTTGGCAGGTAAAATTGGTGATCGATTTGATTCTAGAAGTAAATTGTTTCACATAAGGGTCATAATGAGACATACTAAGGATGACACATTGATAGATAGTGGATCTCAATCTAACTTGATTTCAGAAGAATTGGTTAAACAATTGGGATTTAACACTCAGATGCATCATAAGCCTTACACACTTAAATGGATAAGCAACAATCAACAATTGTACATAACAAAGAAATGCACATTAAAGTTTGCAATTTCATCTAAGTTTGTGGACGAGGTAACATGTGATGTGGTGCCACTCAATGAATGTGGAATGGTCTTAGGCAGTCCTTATTTGTATGATCACAAAGCAATCTTCTACATGGAACATAATCAATATCACTTAATCAAAGAAGACAAAGAATATGCGGTACATGCTCATCATTTAAAAGAAAATCAAGCTCTTTGAACAATGGAACAATTAAGGAATGAAGCTCATGCAAGAAACACACCTATAATTGTCCCAAATCAAGCAATTGATCTTAAGCAAGAACATGAGATGATTGTAGAATAGAAGATCAATCACACTTTTCTTCAAGATAAGATAATTTTGTGCAAGTATTACAAACATATTAGCTCATTTTCAGTCATATTTATGATGTTATCATTAGTAATGTTGTCAACATGGATGATAGTGGCTTTAGTAAGATGTGACCGAGTACAAGTGGCTAACAATATGCTGTCAGATATCATGATTTTTTTACAGTTGATCTTGATGAGACAAGTGCAAAGGACAGAGTTTAAAGACAAAGAACAAGTTGGGTGGCCTATCTCGGAGTTGATGACTGGTTAGTAACCTTTTGGAGGACCAAAAGGTCTTTAGTGGGGAGGTGTGATCCAGAATTGGATCTCGGGACCAAATTGGGTCTAGGAAGGCATAAACATCAAAGTGATCAGAATGGCTTCAAAACGGATGTGTGCATAGGTCTCATTGATATGGACCCAACGCAACTTGAATGGGCTCAAAAAGACGTCGTATGATCAAGATATTGAGGTCTGTTCATTTCATCAAATAGGCAAAAAAAAGATGTTGACTGTATAGTTTGTATAGTCCGTACAGTGCCACATGGAAACTAGTTGTACAGGTCGTACGACCGTATAAATGACGTTGCAAGGTATAATGGTAGGTTTAGTGTGCTGACCGGGCATACAGACTAACACATGGTAGGGTGACTGGGCGTACGTACTGATGACATGTCAGACAACTGGACGAGTCAGGGTGGGACACGTGGCACCAGTTGACGTGGCACCAATTGAAGGTGGATGGATGACTGGATAGACAGGTGGACCGGTCATTGTTTGACACTTGGAATTTGTTTGGGTGAATCACATGGTGCCATGTGGCCTAGTCCTAGGTTGCCATGTAGCACCCCTCCATTGGTTGTTTGGTATGGTAAACATTTGTTTTGGAGTCCACCGGGTTTGAACCGTGGACCTCCATGGGTGCAGAGACTTCGCATAGGTTGGGCTACCAGCCCGCCTACCTATTGGAGCTTAACCTTATACCTCACCATTTGTATTTAAGTTTACTGCTATGTATAATCGACGAAGAATAGGGTTGGGGCTAGGCCCCAGCCCCCGACGCGCTCCATAGAACCATTATTATTTGATCGTTGATATATGTATATGTTTTGGTGCAGATAACTATTTGGAGCCTAGCTCTCGGTTGTGTTATATACACCATAAGACCCAGGTTTATATCATTGTTGGAGTAGATAAGGAGTTAGCCCCGGTCGGTCGAGCTAGCCCGCCAACCAGGGACGTAACCATAAGCTGAGATTTGGGGGTCTAACCACTGTGAGTGCGTGGAGGTCTTTAGCCAGAGCCATATGGTTGGTATGTAATGTAACCAGGTGCCAAACAGTCGGGGGGGGGGCAACGTGTCCAACATTAGCACTAGGCCACATGGAGGGCGCCATGTGACCAAGAGCCCGCTTTAAAGGGGCTGCGCCCTGAATATTTGCATTTTGTGGGTTTTAAACATTATAATAATATTTTTATTGATATTATTCAACAATTTTAGATATTTTTGGCCAATATTGGGGGATAATGGGCCCTTTTTGAGGCCAGATATTGGGGGGAAGTTGGGAGATTGTTACCAACTTTAGGCCTATATAAACCAAAGGTTCTTGAAGCCAGGGAAGAGGGTTTGGAAAAGGTTTATGCTAAAGGATTCTTGAGCCAAACCCATTTTTATGCAGGGGAGCCATTGAGGAGAGCACCTTTGCAGGCCATTTATGGGAGCTCCGTTCATCCAATTTCAGGGCCGTCAGTTTTGTTGGGTTCTTGAGATTTGGTAGAACAAGAAACGATAAGTTTGTAACCTTTTTGGTGTTGTCATGATGTACTTTTAAATATTTTAGCAAAAATAAGAAAGCCTCACCCACTAAGACAAAGGCCCGGAGACGTAGGCGAGATTGCCGAACTCCATTATCACTTTGGTGTTTTATGGTTTTTTGTTCTTCATGTTTATGTTCAGATATGTATATTATCTTATAGCTGCTATGTTTCCTCTTTAATTATTCCTCTTTCATTCAGTTCCTAAATGGTTTAATAACTCATGCTTAAAACTCAACCATTGTCGTTTAAAAGATCCATTCGGATCACCAATGCACTAACTACATTTCAGTCTTGCATGAACCACATATTCAGGGATCAGTTGAGGAAATCAGTCTTGGTTTTCTTCGACGACATCTTGGTCTACAACAAGACATGGTAGGAGGATATGAGGAACTTGGATGAGGTATTGAGCATCATGGAGACACAGTCACTATACGCCAAAGAGTCCAAGCGTGAGTTCGATATGAAAAAACTACTTTATTTGGGCCACATCATTAGTGTAGAGGGCATACAATTGCACTAGGAGAATATCAGGGCCATTATGGATTGGTCAATGCCTAAGAATGTGACGGAGTTGAGGATTTTATTTGGGCTATGCAACTATTACAGGCAGTTTGTCAGGGTTTTTTCTCAGCTTGGAGCACCACTCATAGATCTCACCTGACATGGAGCTTTCGTTTGGACCGAGGAGTCACATAAATCCTTTGATCACATGAAGGAAGTCATGGGCACATGTCCAGTGTTAGCATTACCGGAATTCACTTTACTGTTTGTATTAGAGTATGATGCGTCCAACGAGGGTATTGGGGAAATTTTGATGCAGGGAGGACACCCCATTATGTTCGAGAGAAAGAAGCTCGGTCATCCCGATAGTTTTTACTCAATTTATGACCAGGAAATGTTGGCAATCATGCATGCCTTGAAAAAATTCAGAGAATACTTGGTGGGCATCAATGTCATGGTCAAAACAGATCACAACAACTTAAAGTATTTCCTTGATCATAAGGACCTCAGTGTGTGCCAACAGAAATGGGTGACGAAGGTGCATGCCTTCGACTTCGACATAGAGTACGTCAAGGGGAAGAAGAACATTGTGGCCGATGCACTATCTAGGAGACCTGCAACATGTTCTTTGATAGAGATTTCAACGCATTGGAAATCCCACTTGTTAGTGGAATATTCCAAGAACAAGTTCGCTTGTGAGGTTTTGAATGGACAGGTTCAGGATGACAGATATAGGGTCATTGACGATGTCATATTCTACAAGGACAAAGTCTACTTAGTACCACATTCAAGACTCAAGAAGAAGATCCTAGCAACAGTTCATGATTCACCACTGGTACTCCATCAGGGTTTTTTCAAAACCTACAGGCATATCAGGGAGAGGTTCTCATGGAAGGACCTCAAGCAGAATGTTATGAGGTACATAAGTGAGTGTTTGACTTGTCAGTAGAACAAGTCAGAGTATACGCTTCCAACAAGACTACTTCAACCACTTCCCATTCTAGAGTAGAAATGGGAGAGCATATCAATGGACTTCATCACAGGGCTACCCAAGGTTCAGGGCAAGGACTGCATCTATATGGTGGCCAAAAGATTAACCAAGTTTTTGCAATTCTATGCCATACTGATAGAGTACAATGCAGTTCAGGTGTCCGATTTATTCTTCAAGGAGGTCTTTAGACTCCATGGGTTTTTGAGGAACATCATCAGTGACAGGGATTGTAGGTTTATTGGTACATTCTGGAGGGAGTTGTTTCGATTGGTGGGGACAAAGTTGACACCCAACACCAACTATCAACCTTAGACAGATGGCAAGACCAATATAGTCAACAAGTGGGTTGAGGGCTATTTTAGGAACTATGTGGGTGGACAACAAAGAACATGGGTCAGGTGGCTACATCTAGGGAGCATTGCTACAACACCACTTTCCACATGTCCATTGGCATGACACAATTCCAAGCATTGTACGGTTATGATGTTCCCACTTTGATAGACTTGGTTTTCAAGGAGAGTAGAGATACTAAAGCCAAGGAATGGATAACTGAGATTTAGGAGATTCTCAAGTTATTGAAAGAGAACCTGCAGACAACACATAATTGACAAAAGATGAGTGCAGACAGGCATAAGATAGAGCGCAACTTTCAGGTTGGAGACTTGGTTTTCCTGAGACTCTGACCCTATAGACAATCATATTTGAAGAAGAGTGGGGATGAGAAGCTCAAGCTCAGATTTTATGAACCTTAGAGGATTATGCGTAGGGTAGGCGAGGTTGCTTATGAGCTAGAGCTTCTGGAGAGGAGCAAGATTCATAATGTGTTCCATGTGTCTTGCCTCAAGAAGGCCATGGGGAAATTCATCAGCACATTAGATGAGCTTCCACCATTGGATGAGGAGGGAAAATTGGAGTTGGTTCTGTAGGAGGCACTGGAGTTTCGAGAGCGGAAACTAAGGAGCAGGGTCATCATAGAGTGTTTGATCAGATGGATAGGATTTCCAATAGAGGATGCTACTTGGGAGAGCGAGTAGGTGTTGCAACACCCTAGATTGGTATTGCTTGAGGACAAGCAATTTCAAGAAGGAAGAACTGTAATCTCCCTTTCCAAATAGGATCTCCAAAGAGGAGGATTAATGGTATAAACAAGCCCGTTAGACTATAGCCAAGGCCATGCAGGGGGAAACAGGGTTACTAGAGGCCACTTCAACTGAGGGTGTTATAATTCGAAAGTGATATTGAGGTAAGAGTGTCTAAAAGTGCTTCTAAGTCAAAGTGAGCTAAAAATAGAACAGATAAGCTAAAAATAGGTCAACTACAAATTAGGGTTTCAGGAAGCTATAAAGGAAGGGTAAAGAAACCTAATTTTCCATTATGAATATTTTTACTTGTCATCGAGGATAGAGGCACATATCAGTAGAGAGAGCTGAGTGGATTCCAGGAGGAATACACCCAGTGGTTGATTTCGGTGTTGAGAGACACAACCTAGTCACTGGGAAGATCACACATATCTTCCATCAGTTTTCAACAGTAGTTACCCAGGTTACAATAGCAAGGGCACACTTATTCAGGGTGAGGGCGCAACTTCTAAGGAGGTTTAGTGAGTTGACTTGTCCCATCCAAGGAGAATCAAGGGATTCCCTTCCAACTTAGTTGAGAGGAAGGTTGTAGTATACCTAGGGAGATAATATGGGGTGTCTAAAGAGGTACCTAATGGGAACGTGGTTATATATTATTAGTGGAAGTCATTTAATATATTAGAATGTGGTCATTCAATGTAAGGTGGACTAGGTCCACTATGGTAGTTAGATGTAATAAATGTAAGAAGACTCTCTAGAAGGTTCCTAGGAGATAGAGAGAGCTATATAAAGAAGTGTAAGCAATGTAATGAAACATAGTGAAGATTATTGCCATTGTACAAGCAAGTATTGTTTGAGGAGTGCATTCCTTTCATAAGGAATAATATATGGTGTTACCCTACCTCAAGGGTTTTGTCTACATTCTTGTGTTCAATGTTTTGGTGAATGGTTTGGTTTATTCTTGTTTATATTCTGGGTTTATTTTGAGATTTATCTTCAGATCTATTCAGGTACTTAACAAGCGGTATCAGAGCACTTTCCTTGGCCAAAGAAGGAAAGATTTTTTTGCTCTTTTTTTTCAGATTTTTTCTAGGGAAAAAAAAGGGCAGCGCACTTCAGGTTCATATCTGAAGATTTCCGAGCTAAATTTGGAAAAAAATTGGATATTTGAATTCCTCTCGGAAAAATACCCAATTTAAAAAAACAATTAGCTGAATCGGAGTTCGGGAATTGAAGTTATGGGCATTTTAAATTCAACTGTTTTTCAGGGTTTTTTCCGGAAAAAAGCCACAATTTTTTGTAGTAAGTTATTTTTAATCCTAGTTTTTGTTCAAGATTTATCCCAAGAAAGATGTTTTTTATTGGAAAAGATGATGACCCTAATATTGAAGAATTCATAAAATACTTGAAGTCATTTTCGAAAGAGGATTGGAAACATTGGGTATCATGTTATTTAAAAGATGATGCAGTCATTTGGTGGAAATCACATAGGTATAGACAATTGATGGCACTTTTTGATGAAGCACTTGAAAAAATTCTTTTAGATAAATGGTCTCATGCTGCTAAAGGGAGAAACAAGAGTTTATTTTCAGGTGGCAAATCTATATTACAGGTTCATGGTTGTATTCACAAAGAAAATTTCATTGTTTCTATTAACCCTAATTGCCAACAAATTTTTATCAATGTTCAATTGGTTAATAGATTGCAAGTTCCTGCCAAGAATATCTAAAGCACACAGGTTGAGGGTAAAAATGTTCATTTTTTTAAAGGTTTGAAGGTTAGTATGGATAAATATGTGTTGCATTCAGATTTTTATGTTATGGATATGGATGAAGTGGATATTGTTTTGGAATATCCTTGGATAGAATCAGTGGGTACCATTAATATTAATGTGCAAAATAAGTTTTTGAAGTTGTGGTACAAGAAAAAGAAAATCACATTGCAGGATGTGTCTCTTAGTAAGAAATATGAGCCCATGGAGGCTAGGAAATAAGTTATTGCCAAGTATGAAGTTGAATCAGAGGAAGAGTCTACAAAAGAAGATGACATGAAGGATATAATCAGGAAGCTAAGGAGTTCATTGACTCAAAGGCACAAAGTGTTGCATATTTGAAGAAAAAAGAACAGATTCCTACAATTGTTGTATATCACCATCCACATCATATAGAGACACAACAGTCATCAAGGCAAGGGTGTGTGCATCAACAAATTTATGCACCAACATGGCACTGGACAAGAAACCAATCAAGAGGTGCATGGAGGACTATTGACACATGGGAGGAGCTCAGGCTACAGAAAAAATCCCATGGAAACCCCGACATGATATAGAGAAAGATTAGGGTGGGAAGGTAACATATGGAAATCATGTTCGACTTCCATTGGGATGGTTGGATGTTCATACTTGGTACCAATTGGTTACATTGCTTAGCTGTTCATATTGCATGGTTTCTTCTCATGTTTCGAGGACGAAACATGTGAAGGGGGATGGAATGTAGTATACCTAGGGAGGTAATATAGGGTACCTAAGGAGGTACCCAATGAGAATGTGGTTATGTATTATTAGTGGAAGTCATTTAATATATGAGAATGTGGTCATTCAATGTAAGGTGGACTAGGTCCACTATATTAATAAAGGTCCACTATGTTAGTTAGATGTAATAAATGTAAGAAGGCTCTCTAGAAGGTTCCTAGGAGATAGAGAGAGCTATATAAAGAAGTGTAAGCAATGTAATGAAACATAGTGAAGATCATTGTTATTGTACAAACAAGTATCGCTTGAGGAGTGCATTCCTTCCATAAGGAATAATATATGGTGTTACCCTACCTCAAGGGTTTTGTCTACATTCTTGTGTTCAATGTTTTGGTGAATGGTTTGGTTTATTCTTGTTGATATTGTGGGTTTATTTTGAGATTTATCTTCAGATCTATTCAGGTACTTAACAAAGGCAAGAGACATCTATTTCTCGGTTTCTCGTCATATTCCAATGAAGAAATCATCTGGGGTGCATTTTCCAGCCGTTAAGGGTGCGACAGTTGGGGAGGACACATTTGGGATTCCCGAGTGATCATCATATCAAATCCAGGGAAATCCTTCCGACCCATTTCATAGTATCCTAGGGTGCTCAGTTTGAGACCCTTATCTATAAGACCTTCCATTTCAGAGACTCAATAAAATAATAAATATCTCCTAATCTCATACTGAAATAACTACAACTTAGTTCATGGTTTTCTTTCATGGGTTTTCTTTATACCAGGAAAAAACTGGTAATTAGACATAATAAAAACAACAAATAATAGCAACAGATCAATTAGTAAAATACATACCTCGAATTGCAGGTTGGTTGATTTAGCCCCTTGTTCACTTGTTCTTGTTCTTTCCCAAACTGAATATTTACCTCCCAGCCAACTACGAACAACCTCTCCGGCTCCCTAGCTCCAGGAATCCTTGCGGTTACCTGGCCCTTGAGCCCAAATTTCCCAGCAACAACAGTGTCCCCGTAAAAGTTCCCCAAAACAATCTGTGTCCTCCAATATCCTCCTTCTTCCCCCTCCCTTCCAAAATTTCCTCCTTACCTTCTTCTCCATAATTTCCCCCAAAAGAAGACCCCCTTCCAAGTCCTCTCCCCTCTTCCTTATCCCACTTTCTCGAATCCCTCCCCCTCATTCAATTCCCCGACTGACTTATCACCTCATTAAATCCCCAACGACCTTATCCCCTCATCAATTCCCCCACCTACCATAATATAATAAAATAGTAAAAAGATTCATTGTATTTAATTTAATAATTAATTAAATTTAACTTAACAACTATGATCAATAAAATCAATTGGGTTGTTACATACACTCACCCTTCAAGAAAATTCGTCCTAAAGTTAGATTAATTTACAATATAAGGGTAATGATACATGATTCATACATCCATATCAGATAAACAACATCATCAATTTAAAACACTTATACATACTAGTGTACATGTGCAAGGTATGCATGTGTATCTAGCACATATATGACTCACACATATACTATTGACAATAAATATCACACCTAAAGTAATTCTCGTGTGCGTCCAATCCAATCAACAAGACCTTTTATTTCATAAAGGATAGTAAACCATTTAAAATGTTCACAAAATACCTCAATTATAATAATTTAGCACAAGCAACGTTCACTTAGATAATTGTAGTTCGGTTAAGAAAATATAAATATATATATATATACATATTTTTCAAAAAGAGGAAATCAAGAAATTCTATTATAAGGCGAAAGCTCCACACACTCTCAACTACTTCTAGTCATCCTTCCTCCCTAACCTACTTCCATCTTCCATCTCTATCATTCCTCTACTGGACTATCTTAGAGCATCAACTATATTGACCTAACTCCAAATAGAACTCGTAAGAGGAAGTGTCAACTCCCTTGACCAAGCTTCCCTGGCATGCAATTGGAAGTCATCATTGCATGTCTAGGGGAGCGTCAGCTAACATCGTCCTCCCATGACTCCAGGTTTCAGAGGATACATGGTGGGAAATGCCTCCACCCCTCCTAATAGAACTAGGGTCAACACCCTACCATGGACCATACAATGGAACTTTATTGTTGGGAATTTTGTCATCGTATATTCAGTTTCAAGCAGTCTCGCCACCTGAAAAACCCGCACTTTTCCACATATTATAGCAACGCATTTGAACCAACATAATTTCACATACAAAGATTCATACCATATTATTTCTCGATCGATGTTCACGACATCAACCATTTTATTATCATTATCCTCTAGATATTTCTTATCCCATTGACCTGCAGATTAGTTTATAACACAAACTCATACATATCCATGCATTATCATCATGTAAATGCATTTAATCTTATCCTCAATTCGGTATCCACGTACCAACAACTTTAAATGTCAAAATTTTCAAGTTAGAAATAGATTGCATAATATTCCTCATAATTCAAATAACGATAAACATTCATAGAATTGACATTCACATAGGTCCATATGTCTTAAAATTTTGAGTGTATCATTAATATTTTCACAGTTAATAGAAAATAAAAGATGATTAGGCCTTAAGTAATTCTATCTATCTAGGTCAAAAGGTGGCATTACATATACCCAACCTCCGGGAAACATATTCCCGAGGTGGTCAAAAAAGTGAGGGATGATCTCATCGTAAGGTCTCTACATTCTCTGAAGTAGTAGATCCTGGGCCATATTGGTTTGACTAATAGTTAAAACCTTAACTCAAATATATTAGTTTTCTTGTTAAGTGAATCTTCGATTGAGATTTGTACAACTTTCATTACTCCATGCATATAATCCCACCTATAATAACTTTCTAATTATAACCAATTACTACTAACTTGATTATCCCTCTAGCTCGAGAGATACAACACATATGTCATTGCTAAAGTGTCCCATGCTAAGGAACATTTACGAAGATATTGATAATCAATCGCGAAGCAATCATTTCATTGATTCTTTAGTGATTATTCTTAATCAGTGACCTCCTTGTTAAGTCATAAGGATTAGGTCTTAATGAGGTAATGTTGAGTATATGACTCTCTTCGTCATAATTGAAGCACAATAGGTTCTCTACCTACAGTAGTATTACAAAGCACATACATGCTTTGAAGGGCACCATGTCTTAGTGAGCATCTCCAGATCAAGAATAATTTCTTACCAGGGTCCATTCCACATTCTATAATTACTTGTCTTAAGGACTTCTTTTCTTTGCAATTTCTCTTCATACATCTCAACCTTATCCTTTATACCTACATGATACTTACCAACTTTGTCCCCTATCCCTTTCTGGTTGCATCACTAGCACGTTTCAAGTTCCTTCCTCTTACTACGAAAGAAGTTCAATAGTGGGATGAACATTTATCATTTATCATTCAACTTTTAAATTGGTTTCTATATAGTGTTAGGGAAATTTCCCTTTAACTGAACATCATAAATGTTATGTTGAAAATGCATTTCTTCTTACAAAATTTTGGATTTAACTTTAATGCCATCTTCATACAAACTAGTGGTAGATAGTAACTCTTTTAGTCACTTGCACCCACTACTATAATCTCTTAGTAATAAACTCAATTGTACTTAACAAATCAATGCATATCTAAGTATAAGTTGAGTTAATATCACGTCAACCACTAGCAATTCATCCAAATATCATGCCACAACCAACAATGTAATAAAACATATCATCTAAAAAATTTCATTATCATTCTGAACTCAAGTTCTTTGATCACAACATAGGTCCTTATGGTATCACTTAGGTTTTTATTATATTATTACTCCATCACATATTTTCTAGAGTTCATTAACATATGTGTTGATTATATACGATCTATGAATATGTTGAAATTCACTTGGATATCATTGTTGGCCATAACCTTGAGTGTGTAAGAGAGATTTAAATTCGGGTTTGAAGACATTAAATTGGAATCCTTCTTCTTCTTTAAAAATCTTATTGAATTATTAAAAAAAAAATGTTCAGTTTTTTTTAATTATACTTCAAGAATCTTATTGAATTATTAAAAAAATAGATGTTCTCTTTTACGGAGCCATAATTTCTTTGAAAACAAAAACCATACAAGTGCCTTTTCTATACAACTAGCTTTGACAGAAAATTCTTCCATATTAATAGTCAACGAAATGACTGTATTTATATTATTTAACTACAAGTTTTCATATTGAAAGGAACTGTGAAGTCGCTTCCATATTAATAGTCAACGAAATGACTGTATTTATATTATTTAACTACAAGTTTTCATATTGAAAGGAACTGTGAAGTCATTTAAATTACATGATCTCACATAAATTTTACCCAACACAATATAAAATTGAGGTAAGGAAGGATAGAAGACTATAAAGGCAACGTAGATTGAAAATGTCTAATTTCTTTATAGTTTATAGGAGTGGGTTAATTCGGAAGTAATCTTCTCTTCCGAGTTATTTTTTTGGTAGTTTATTCTGTAGTTTGTTTTTAAATTTCCGGTTAATTCAGAACTCTAATCAATTTTCTGAGCATTTGGGTTGGTTTAAAATAGGGCATAACCCGTTGAGTAAGGTTCTGAAATGCATGGAATATTGATCCATAAGAAACTCAACTTACCCCTGTAAATTTGGCCGAATTCAGGTCTATTTTTTTACCTGAAAAGCAGAACTCGAAAGAAAAGATTGCTCCCAAATTAGCTTACTCATTTCTTTATATAAGGCAATACCTATCATTGATACTGAAAATGTCTAATTTCTTCCACGTTTGTTAAGGTTTATTAAGAATATTTCTTAGTGGTTTACATCATAAAAAAATGATGTCAATTATTGGATCCAAAGAAACGAATTATATTTCTCACAATTTTGTGGGGAAGCTATTATTTTTATCTAAAAAATATGAAAATGAAGAAAGAATAGGATATTACCTTAGATATTGTATGTTTTGTACATATGCAAATATGGTAAGTTTTTTTTTTTTTTTTTTTCTTTAAAGAATAGGATATTACCTTAGATATTGTATGTTTTGTACATAAGCAAATATGATAAGTTTTTTTTGTTAATATTATTATTATTAAATATGTGTTTAGTTTTTGTAAGTTAGTGTAAGTTGATTAATATTAATTTAATCCATTTGAAATGGTTAAGATACTATTATTTAAATATGGTATTTCAAAGAAATAATAAATTTGTTTTAAAAGTAATAACAAAATTATTATTAATTATTAAATAATAATAAAAAGAGATTTCATTAAAAAAAATCAAAGGGTTTAGGCTACGTGTGGCTTGCATGAGGCCCACGTGCCTTTCACACACTCCTCACGTAAAATAATGCAAAACAAAACGGGTCTCGACCCTTTTCGTGCTCATTTCTCTTCTAAAATTAGGTTTTCCTCTCGCTCGAGGGTTTTGAGGGTGCCACCTTAGTTCCATGGACGAATGCTTGGAGAGCACAACCACACTCGTTGCTTGGAGAGCACATCCACGACCATGGTTGCCCTCCAACACCTATTCAACGACAACCCGATGGTCTGAGAGCTGGGCGACCGCACCCTTATACTCTTTCTACAACCTCGACGAAGAACTACATGTCTGCATTGGGCATCAGCTCGACTCGTCGAAGTGAGAAAACAAAGGGATTGACTTGCAACTGGTCCTGAGGGTGTACGGGGCCCTGATCTGAAGCTAAGGTGGAGCTCATATGCATGGAGCAAGGTTTGCATTGAATTCTTTTATTCTTAAAATGTTTGGTTTATGCAATATGGGAGGAGCGTGAGCCGCCATGACTTGGGTGCTTGGTTTTTTTGGGGGGGGGATCTCTTACTCGGTCGTGGGCTTTCTCCTTGGCACTTGGTACTTGGTCTTTGAGCGTTGTTGATTGCTTGGTGGACGCATAGTCCCCTCGTGGCTTGGGTTCTTGGTCTTTGGGATCTCTTCCTCGACGCTTCATGTATAAGGCGCCTTGTAACTTGTAACAAAGCCCAATATTTTTATTTTTGTTATATTATTGCATTTTTATTTTTTATGTTATTTCATCTAACCATTATAATTATTTCCTCCTGTTATTTTGTAGGTGAGGATGTTTACAGGTACAGGGGTTGGAACAGTGGAACAAGGAACATGTGGATGTGGACATGGGACTTAAAGAGGTGTGGCAAGGTCTTTTCCCCAGTGCACTCACCCTCTTCTCCAATACTTTTCTGGGTAGCTTCCTTAGGGTTCCAGGGTCATTTCTGGGTTATTTTTGGTTTATTTAAGAGCTGTAAATAAAGGGTAGTTGCATGTCCAAGGGTTCAGGTTGTGTTTTCCAAGGTTGTAGGTGGGTAAGCCTTAGGTTTCAATTTTGAAACCGAGCTCTGATACCATTTGCAAGGCCTTCCATTTCAAGGCCTCAATAAAAAAATAAATATCTCCTAATCTCCTACTGAAATAACTGCAATTTAGTTCATGGTTTTCTTTCATGGGTTTTCTTTATACCAGGAATAAACTGGTAAATAGACATAATAAAGACAAAAAAATAATAACAACAACATCCTAATAACAACAACAAAATAATAACAACAACATCATAATAACAACAGATCAACTATTAAAATACATACCTTGAGCTACAGGTTGGTTGATTTAGCCCCTTATTCACTTGTTCTTGTTCCTGTCCAAACCGCCCAAAATGAATATTTACCTCCCATCCAACTAGGAACAACCTCTCTGACTCCCTACCTCTAGGAATCCTTGCGGTTTCCTGGCCCTCAAGCCCAAAGGTCCCAGCAACAACAATATCCCTCTAAAATTTCCCTAAAACAATCTTTGTCTTCCAATCTCCTCCTTCTTCCCCCTCCCTTCCATAATTTCCTCCTTGCCTTCTTCTTCCAGAATTTCCCTTAAAAGAAGACCCCCTTCCAAGTCCTCTCCCCTCTTCCTTACCCCCCTCTCTTGAATCCCTCCCCCTCATTCAATTCCCCAACTGCCTTATCCCCTCATTAATTGCCCCACCTAAAATAATATAATAAAATAGTAAAAAGATTCATTGTATTTAATTTGATAATTAATTAAATTTAACTTAACAAGTATGATCAATAAAATCAATTGGGCTATTACATTATCAGCCGATTCCGATGAGGGAATCATTAGGGTGCAGTTTCCAACAGCAGAGGGGGCACATTTCCCCATGGGGATCCATCAGGGGTCCAAACATATCAACAAAGGGCCGATTGTCAGCAGGTCAGTCAC
>JZKD02S1674701.1:271248-284847 GCA_000966675.3 Picea glauca
GAGAGAGAGAGAGAGTAGGGCTCACCGTTTGAGACAATTTCCAGGTAGATTCGAGGGGTTTAGCCACCAATGCGAACTTTCCAGTCTTGCAGCAGTTGTCGTAGCTTGCAATAGATCTTACATCTCATCCATTGATCCCACAACCTTCTTATAGTATCAAGTATTATTGTCTTAGCTTGCTTATTGTATTATGACTAAGATCCTTTTTCCACTAATCTAGCCGAGTGATTCATTTTATTCAGCCGCATTCGACATTGTACTCCGCAGATATATCATAATATATGATTTGCAGTCTTTTGTTTCATTTACTATCTGTATGATCATTTATATTTTGTAAACAATTAATTATCTACACACACATGTGAAAAACACCATGCATGTAAAAACACTCAGCTGAAACGCATCCAGAAATCCCCAGTGTATCATATCAGATAGTAGACATATCTGATTAGTAGCATTTCCTAGACTAGCCAGATCAAGGAAATAACATTTTGACCTCTCTAATTTAGTGATCTTGTTCATCATCAAGGTTTGATTTTTGGCAAGGTCATTTATTTCTTCTTCAATCCTTTGTTCCCATGGAGCGCTAATATCTTGAGTGGGCTCAACATTGTGTAATGTTATTCATTTGGTTTTGGCCTTGGCTCTTGGGGCATAGAAAGGTTCTACCTTACATGATGAAATATTAGCCTCAATTTTCACAGCCATCTATTAGGCCTCTTCAAGAGTCTTTGGACCCTTGGCCCTAAGCATGTATCCAAAATGTTTTGGGAAGGCCTTCATGTATAGGAAAACAAGATGATCTTTTATGGGGTGAAGTTTGATAGGTATTTGTTGGAGCAACTTTTCAAACTTGGAATTAAACTCTTTAACAATTTCATTCTTTATATTATTTATTTTAGTAAATCCCATCAACAATAAGTTAGGATCCTCCTTAACACCCCATCTCTTAAGAAATGTCTCTTCAAACTGGTCCCATGTCTTAATGATTTTGTTAGGGAAACCGTTGTACCACATCCTAGCATCATCAATGAAAGTGGAAGAAGAGTTTCATCACCACATCTTCATCATCATCACTCACAGGGTTAAGTTTGAAAAAGGCCCAAAAGTTATACAAATGCTCTTCAACAATAGTCATATCATTACCAGAAAACGGAGGAATCTTTTGAGGGTATCTTGGGATAATATACATGTCTAAAGGCGTGAATATATTGGATACCCATTGCTTTTGAGACATTGTAGATAAAGGGAGGTTTCCATCAAGAAAAGACTTTACTACATGTGATTTGTGAGGAAGCCTTCTCTTGTATGTATTAGGATGGTTAGTGTACCTCCTTGAGATTTGTGGAGTCATCAGATGGTCCCTCTAGGATCATCAAAGGAAGGTGAGGGAACTACCCTCAATGGAGTTGCCAGGTAAACTTGTAAGATAAGGGCTTGGGGAGAAGTTTACCAAAGATATGTCATTTGAGGAGAATAACTCAATCCTCCCTAGCAACGGTGCCAAACTGTTATTGCGGTATTTGTACTTGTGAAAATCCCACCACAAGATCCCCAAATATTGCGTAACTATGGAAAAATATACCATTGTCACCTAAGTAGATACTTCCCTTGTTTTAGTGATGGAAGAGGTCCACCACAAGGGAGGCTTCCCTAGTGACCTAAATAGATCAAATAGAAAGTTTAGTAACCAAGCCTATCACCCCTTGTCTTGATCACTGGATGTTTGGTCTAGGTTAGGGAAAGAGAAGAGGTTTGAAGATGATTTGGTACCTTCCCAGAACAATAACACTTTGCAACATATATATAACAATTTCCAAGCTAAAGTATGCAATAAGGACCTATTTTAGACACTAGACAAGCTATATTGCTATGGTTGTTGCAAATTGTAGCAGTAAATTAGTCTTATAACAGAAATAAGTAATTTTTAACAACAACAATAATAAGAGCTTGGAAATACCACAATTGACCATGAAGATTAAGCATAGAGCCAATAGAGCATTATCCAATTGTTAGTGGTAATTTTGGAGTGAGTTAAGCCACCTTTAGATGAGTGTATGCAACAAACTAATGTTGTTTTAGATGGTTGTAGCAAACCTCTATAACATCAACAATAAATATAGTGAGATTTCTAGGGTTAGAGTTAGTATAGTTAGTAGAATGCTTGAGATTTTTGAGAGAGGTTTTATCAATCAATTCACCACAAGAGTGATTTGATATTAGTGCCTTTCTAGGGTTATGGAGTCTTCCAATGCAACCAAGCTTGAAGGTTTATCTACTTGAAATGAATTGGTAGGATCTAAACCCTAAGGTGCAAGAACATTTGGGATTTAGGCTTTATATATTGAGGAAAAGGACGTCTAGGGTGCAAGCACATTTGGGCCCTAGAAATCTTTCCTCCCTTCTTGTAGCTTCAACTAGTTCAAAGATCAATTATCTAGGGATAAAATCCTAAAGTGATAACACTTTATGGATTTATGGTTGTAACTCTATCAAGGACAATCCACCAATTTTAGACAAATATAACCTTGTAATAGGAAGAAGCACTTATGTTCCTCTCTTAGGGTTTCAACTAACAAGACTTGCTGCAACAAAATAGAAATTTCACCATAAACATTAATAACATAACAAAGAATTGCATAAATTTACTTACTTCATCCAAGAAACCAAGATAATTTCACCCTAATTGCAGAAATATCCATCCAAAATCAGCAAACCATCCATAAAGGATCCTTTCCAAGCATAGTGCATGAGAGAGAAAGAGCTAGTAACCCCTAAGGGCCAAAATTTTTAGAAATTGTCTCACAATGGTGAGAGAAAGATGATCCAAAATGAAAGTGAGTGCCTTCCTTTTTATATGAGTCCTAGCACTACACTTTTGTATGCATAACATAACATGCCATTGTTTCAAGTGGGGACGACCCCTCATTTAACCTCTACAAAGTGCAATAAATGCAAACTACAATCAAAATATCCCACACGTGTGATACATCAAGCCTCCTTAGGAAAGGAGGGGGGCATCCAAAGGCCACATGGAATCCATATGGAGTGGAGTAGGGGCAAGTGATGTCTCTCCCCACTCAAAATCATTCCAGTTATCATCAATACCCCAGGAATCCTCCAAACCCTAGAAGATGATGTCATCATCAAACTAGGTCCAGCATCCAAGATCTGAGTGTTGCATCCAAGATATGGGGAGATTCATCTCTTCTCTTCCATGTCTCTAACAATATGTTACTGCAACGTCCTTGGTCCAGGTGAGTAATAAGCTCTGGGGTACTCTACCCATCCTATGGGATTCCAACCCATACATGTGGCATCATGACTGGATATGTTGATACCAAGCCCATTTGTTCATCGTTCAAGGTTTCAAAAATGTGAGAGATGATGTCTGAGGGTGGTGAGTCATTGGATGACCCTATTCTATCCATCACATGTGCCAAGGTCCTGCAAATAAAGGCACAACGTCCTGAGTAGAAGCCCAGGATGTCCCTCAAGGAACCATGTCAGGGCCATCTAAAACAAACCAAAGTATAAAACAAGGTTAGCCAAGGTTCATAAGAAACATTAGTCCTTAATCCATGTAAAACAATTGTAACTTAATATATAAGCCATGTAAGACAATTCACCTCAGTATCCCCTTCAAGCATCACATCGGCTTAGGACCCCATGTGATTTGACAATTTCAAGTATGAGAGGGCCTTCATCCAACCCTATTAGGTGTGCCACGTAGACATGAAATAAAATAACTCAGGTAGAGGGATATGTCTCGAGAGTGAAAAGAAATAAAGAAACCCTTCAAGAGTAAGTGTGATAGTGATATGGTTTTAGGGCTCACTTAATGGCTCATGGTTTCATTAAATCCATTTCTATGAACACCTTTGTGGAGGATGCACTTGCTCTTGATTTACCCCATATTTAGGCACTATTTTTTCCAAACCCCTTTATCTACCATCTTTCTAGTCCACTTTATCATATTTGCAAGTCCCCTTTTGTAACGTCCCTAGCTTCACATGACTGGGCCACGCCACTCCTCAGACACTTTACTTAGCTCTGAAAACGTCTTTGTAACATTCCCAGCCTCCAAAGGGCCAGGCTACACGAGGGAACACTTTCGTTCTCTCACTGAGGAACATACTGTAACATACACAGTATTCAACTGAACTATGCCACATAAATTTTCTCTTCTTACTGCATGCAATTATAACATATACATACAACACTTCTTGCAGAAGATTTACATATAAACATAAACAAACAATTACATTCTGTAAATATACGATTTCATACTGAAATAGCGGTAAACACAGACATGCAACATATACAGAGAAATACTTTAAACATACAAATAGTTATAATCACACATATGATAAACTGTAACATAAGCACGTAAATAACAATGCATCATGTAAATTTATCACACGATTGGTACTTATCTTGGAAAGATTGTCACCAACTGCATGCAGACCGTCCACGAACCTCCCAGCCTTAGACTACACTGTTCATCACTCTCAATAGTGAGTCACCCCCGTGCTGGGACTAAACTCCACCCGGGTAAAGGGATTCCTATCCAGGCTAAAGGCTCATAGACAACAGGAAAGACTCCATCTCAGGTGCTCACTCAACTAACAACCTGCAACCTCTCATTCCCCACATGCCTGTCCCACCCAAGGAAGTGTGCCCCTTCTCTGCTCAACAGTCCCTCGGCTGCCCCACTTCCCTTCCAGGGCTTCAACAACAAGCCGGACAGGAAGTCTCAAAGAACTGTAGCTATAGTTTAGCACCTTCAGGAAATCAATTCCCAACAATTCTCTTGCTCAGAGAATTGCTCACGGGCCTAACAACCCGCCTCTTCAATTTCCCACGGGCCTAACAACCCGCTTCTTCAATCCCGCTCCCAAGATAGCCAGCTACACCAACTGGAAATGGTTATGGAAACAAGCTTGGATACAATGAAATGAATGTCTGAAGGATATCTGAATGCGTGAGTGAAATGGTCATGGAATCATTGACTGGATGACTGAATGATGGAAGGAACCATGGGAGAGATGATCGTAAGAAAATGATCGTCCAGATGATCGTAAGAAAATGATCACGAAGATGATCGTAAGGATGATGGTGAGGATGATCAAAATGAGATAAGTCCCCAGGATATGTCTACATGTCCCCAACTTGACACTTTTCATGTGGGAAGTTACTTTGGTCCACTTGTCCCCAACTTTAGAACTTAGGATAAAATAATTATCCATACTTTATGTTTTAAGAAATATTAATATAATATTCCTTTTTGGCTTAAGCTCTCTAGCTTAGCCCTTTTCCTTAACGTTTGGCCCTCCCTTTCCCTAACTGGTGGAGGTCAGTCCTGATCTCTTTTATCGTGGCCGGTCTGCGCGCAGCGATGTATTTTATATTAATCATGAGACATATACAAAATAGGCACACTGGCCTTTAACATCTAGGTGCTCTAGCCTAATTCCAAAACATAAGCATCCCAACTTATAATAACTGGCTCACCAGCCTATAACACATATATTATACACAAGGCTCGCTGACCTCCATACTGCGTGCACTTTAGTTACTACGCGCGGTATTCGGGAATGTGCACACTACAACATTTTACTGCGCAGTACATGCGCACACTATGCCATGAAAGGTGCATTACAAAATGATGTCAAAACAACTCACCAACTTAAGTACACTTACATTACATTTACAATTGGGTTCGGCCGAGGGATATTACAATCCCCTCCCCTTATTTATGCACTGTCCTCAGTGCATCATATACCCATATACAACAAAATTTTCAAAAATCTTCAAAACAATGTGGGTATTCTGTCCGCATTGCATCCTCATTCTCCCAAGTAGCGTCCTTAGGACCGTACCAGGTCCATTGGACCTTTACAAGCCCTATGGATTGATTCCGGAGCTACTTGATTTTCCGGTCCAAAATGCGCACCGGATGCACTTGAAAAGAGCCTTCTTGCTCCACCTGAATCACATTCCAATCAATAACATGATTAGCATCAGGTATATATTTCTTTAGTAATGATACATGGAATACATTATGAACAAACATGGATGCATGCAATGCAATCATATAAGCAACTGGACCAATCCTCTCTAGGATTTCAAATGGCCCACAAAATCTGGCTGCCAACTTGGCCCAACTTCCCAGCTTTAGGGAACTCCTGTTAACTTTCACCTTCAAGAAAACATGATCACCCACTTTGAACTCTCTATGGGTTATGTTCTTATCGACATAACTTTTCTGCCTGTCTTGGGCAGCTTTTAAATTCTGCTTAATTTTTATCATTTGGCCGTCCTCCATCTCCTTGAGCAACTCTGGCCTAACTACTATCCTATCAGCTCGATTATCCCATCTCACTCAAGTACTGCACTTTCTACCGTAAAGTGCTTCAAAGGGGCTCATCTTCAATGATGATTGATACCCATTGTTGTAAGTGAATTCTGCCAAGCCCATGTAGTCTTCACATTTCGATGGTTTGTTCATCACATACATCCTCAGTATGTCTTCTATCACTCTTTTCACCCTCTCTGTCTGCCCATCAAACTCAGGATGATAAGCTGTACTAAATTTCAGATTCGTTCCAAATCCTTTGAACAATCCTTTCCAGAAATTCGAGGTGAATTTCGGGTCCCTGTCGGACACAATTAATTTAGGAATTACGTGCAATCGTGCCACTTCCTTCATGAAAATATCAACAAAATTTGCTGCCTTGTGAGAAGTTTTCAGTGGAATAAAATGGGCAGCTTTTGTAATCTTGTCCACCACCACCATGATCAAATCATGCAACTTGTCTGTTCTGGGAAATCCCATAATAAAATCCATTGTCACCACTTCCCACTTCCATTCAGGAATGGGAAAAGGTTGCAGCAACCCTGCTGAGTGCCTATGCTCAGCTTTAACTTTCTGGCATTCCATACATCTAATGATGTATTCAATGATCTCTCTCTTCATACCTGGCCAAAATTAATGGCTCTTGATCGCTTCCATAGGTTTTTGATATCCAGGGTGCCCTGCATAAGGGACATTATGCATTTTATGCAAAATCATACGTTTCAAGTCCTGGACATTTGGAACAAAAATTATGTTCTTGTGCAACAGTATTCCATCTATTCCCAAATTATAATTATCCACCTTTTTTGGTATCTTACCCTATTGTAGCTTTGTTACCAATTCTCTGTATTGCAGATCTGCATTTGCAGCCTCCAGAATTTTTCTTTTAATATCGGTTTGATACATGCTAATGGTTGTAGCATGTAGTTCATGCACCCTCCTGCTGAGTGCGTCAACCACTTTATTCTCTTTTCCCTTGATATACTTTATATCAAAGTCAAATTCGCTTAGAAATTCTAACCATCTGCTTTTCCTAGCATTTAGATTTGGCTGATCAAATAAATATTTCAGACCATTGTGGTCGGTTCTTAGCTCAAACCTCTTCCCCATGAGGTAGTGTCTCCATTTCCTCAAGGCATGCACTATGGCTGCCAACTCCAAATCATGAGTGGCATAGTTTCTTTCATGCTCCTTCAACTTCCTTGATTCATAACATATAACAAACCCATTTTGACTGAGGACTCCACCAAGTCCTTCATTACATGCATCTATGCATACAATGAAGTCTTCATTTGGGTCTGCAATCCTTAATATTGAAGCACTTGTCAATAATTGTTTCAAGTGTTGGAAACTCTTTTCACAATCCACTGTCCATTGAGACTTCACCCCCTTTCTTTGCAAGGAAGTGATTGGGTGTGCAATCTTTGTGAATCCTTCAATAAATCTTCTATAGTAGCCTGCAAGACCCATGAATGATCTCACCTCTATCACATTCTTCAGTGCTGACCATTCTCTAATGGCTTCTATCTTCTCAGGATCCACTGTTATCCCATCCTTTGAAATGATATGCCCCAAATAATGACTTTGTTTCTGATCAAATGAGCACTTTCTCAATTTGGCATACAACTGATGCTCCCTTAATACTTGTAACACCATCCTCAAATGATGTTCATGCTCTTTCTCTGACTTAGAATATATAAGAATGTCATCCAAAAATACAATGACAAACTTGTTCAGATATTCCCGAAAAACACCATTCATTAAGCACATGAAAACAACTGGTGCATTTGACAACCCAAATGGCACCACTGTGAACTCATAATGACCATACCTTATCTTGAAGGCGGTCTTGCAGATATCTTCTTCTTTAATCCTTACCTGATGGTATCCTGATCTGAGATCTATCTTTGAAAATATCTTTGCATCCTTCAATTGATCAAAGAGATCATCAATCCTTGGCAGAGGATACTTGTTCTTAACAGTCACTTTATTCAACTATCTGAAGTCAATGCACAATCTTAGTGTTCCATCTTTCTTTTTGACAAACAAGACTGGGGCACCCCAAGGTGACACACTTGGGCGTATATACCCCTTCTTCAGAAGTTCTTCAAGTTGCATTTGCAACTCCTTCAATTTTGGTGTACTCATTCTGTAAGGAGTCTTTGACACTGGAGCTGCTCCAAGCATTAGATTTATGGAGAAATCAATGTCTCTTTTTAGGGGTAGTCCTGGTACTTCTTTGAACACATCTTCAAATTCTTCTAGGACTGCATAATCTTCCAAATTTGGCACCTTATTTTTAGGTGTCTCTTCTATATGAGCTGCAAATATTTGACACCCTTTTTTGTAAAATTTCTTCAGTTGCAATGCTGAAATTTCTCTGATGGTTATTGCCATGGGAATTCCCTGCACTTTCCTTAGTTTCCCATCTTCATCCAAGCAAGTAAATGCTTTGTTATGATAGTCCAGGAGAGTATGATGTTGGTCCAACCAATCCATCCCAATTAGACAGTCATAGGAACCTAAAGGTAAGATGTTCAAGTCTACCTTGGTGTTCAGTCCATTCATGTCCATGAGGCATGACTTAACCATCTCATTAAATTTTCTTCTGGCTCCTGTAGCCAGCTGCACCAACCAAGATTTCCCATGCTTGCTTCTTGGCAATTGAAAACGTTCCACCATCTTAGGGTCTATATAACTATGACTAGATCAATTAAAATAGCAATGGTTTGGTTGTTGATCATACCTTCCACTTCAATCATGTGGGACTGATACTCTGCTTGCTTGTTGTCTAGGGATGCATAGATCCTTGGCACATATCTTCCCATGTCCTCCATTGTTTCATCTTGCTATACATGGTGAACAACCCTACCTTTTTCACCTCTATATGGACAATATTTGAACCTATGATCTCCTTTACAACCCCAACATTGCATAGGTGGTTGCCTTGGCCTTTGACTCCCTGTGTCAATCATTCTGTGTTCTTTAGGCGTTTGTTGTCCCCGTGGATTATTTCTGAAGAATGGTGGCTTATCTCCCTTCTTCCTCTGATCCATCTTGAATTTATTTTTGTCTTCCCAAGCCTTTTGGAAAGATGACCTTGCTTTCTGCTGATCATATAGGCATTTAGTTCGCCTTATGGTCTCTTCCAATGTCTTGGGATCATCATACTATATTTTGTAACTGATGAATGATGGCAATCCACTTAAATACCTTTGAATTTTGACTGTCTCATCTTTGATGAAAGAGACATACTTCAACAGTTCTAGAAACCTTCTCTCATATTCATCTATGGTCATAATTCCAAGCTTGAGTTCAAAGAACTCTTTCATTTTCTTGTCATAATATCTCTTAGTCAAGTATTTATTCTCAAAATACTTCTTGAATTCCCTCCAAGTAAGACTTTTCTCTTTAATGTGTTTCACCTGCACAATCTGATCCCACCACATGGAGGCCTTTCCCTTGAGTTGGTAGATAGAAATTCTACCTTCTTCATGAGAAGAATAATTATGCAATTGAAAATACTTTCTCATGCCCAACAACCATGTTTTTGCATCTTCATCCTTATTGTGCTCACCGTCAAATGTAGGAGGTTTGATTTTTTTCATTTCTCCTCGTAGCTCATCCACTCCAGACCTCTTATGCCTTCTGACAGGGGATGGACTTGAGTTGCTGACTGCTCTCTTATTGGAATTCCTTGGGGAGTGATGGTGGTGTCTGCTAACACTTCTTGCTTTGCTTTTCTCATCTGAAGGCTTGTGACTTCTAGATGTGCTTAAGCCACTCTCCTTGTCCAATTTCTTTTTTTATTCTGTTCAATCCCTCCAATTAATTCAAGTTGAAGTCATCCTGTTTCTCCTTGGATCTCATAAGCCTTTCATTATCAGCTTTATGGATTTGGATATCTTTCTGCAAATTTTTAATGGTCTCTGCCAAATTCATGTTTTCATTCCTTTCTTCTCCATGTCCATTGGAGTTTGTTCCTTCAATGCCCAAATGGACATCCATCCCTCTGCTCTCATATTGCTGACTGTAATTCCCCTGTGCCTCTTCCATTCCTATGGACTCTGCACTGATCTGATCTGATCTAGTTGTTGTTAATTATGAAAAATGTGCAGCCATCGAAACTTATCAGGCTAACAATTCATAGACACGCGACACCTTTAGATATACATCTGGGAAAAAGGTGGTTTGTCGAAACCACTTTCACCAAGACGCGGTATCACATGTTTCAATATGTCAAAACCACCACTAGTGGAACGGTCGACGGCTAGTCAGATCACCCCATTTCACTCGTTCGGTACTTCACAACTGTATGACGTTAGTTGAACGTCGTCATATAACGAACTCAAAATCTAATCATTTGAAATGGATTAGCCGAGCATGGAAACCCAACGCACTTGTACGTAGTCTGTCTATGTTTCATAATTGGGATTCTATAACTACCAATCCTCAAGTATGGAGGCATCAACTTATCCATAAATAGAGTAGTCTCCAAATTGCTCGAATTTTTTCTCTCTGTAAAAGCATTTCGGTATCCACAAACTGAGGTACATGGACAAGGATAAATCCAGTGAGACTAGTTATTCGGGCAACATGCTAGACTTTCTTGCGAATAAGGAAGAAAGGGTACTTGCTCACATTTTAGCGACTAAATTCCACACAGATCCGGCTATAGACTCGCAGTTGGAAGTCAGGTTGAATCCCACTATGAATGATTTGGTCATCAATAGGCCAGCTGCTAAGAAGAAAAGGAGCAAGCGGGAGAAGAAGGAAACCACAGCTGAAACGACCAAAAGTGTTGGAGAGAATCAACCGGTCTAGTTAGATTCTTTAGAGGAGGAGATCACTAAGTTGAAATGAGTCCTCGAATAAAAGTACATTTCAACAATATTTGGTCAGATGGTAGCAGAGGTAAGGGGCCCAGAGATGATATGCCTATTCTTAAACGGTCCCTTTACAATAGGATAACTATTATAATTCCCTTTTGTAATTTTGGGATTAATACAATTATATAAATGTAGAAGCGGATTTTGGATTGTTTATTACAAGATTCTAACTGGTGGTGTTATGAGTCTTGTTTTCTTTCATAGTATTCTTTTCTTGTAAGATTATATTTCACTTCCATCTGTCTAAATTGAAGGAATATAAAATTCAGAATTCCTTTCTGAGATGCTCTCGACTTAGCAATTTAGACTATATTTATTTCTTCTCAAACCATCTCTGAATTCATTTTAAATAATGCTTTGATGCTGTTGTGTGTTTCTTTTTCCTCTAATACCATGCAAATTTTCTATTAAACTCAGACTCATTGCCTTCCAAACAACTTCGCGCGCACAAAAATTCAACCTGTACACCCATATTTATCGTGCATAGCAACATCACAAGGTAAATCGTGTTTCTGCGCACCTATATCCACTATGCATTTCTTCTTCATCGTGCCAATAACTTGCACGCACTGCTTTTTCATTGTGCATCAATATCCACTGCGCACAGTTTTGGTATCGCGCACTGATATTCCACATGCATTTCTCCCTATGCATTGCACCATGCCAAAGTTCAATATACCCCACCGGGAACAACAATCTACGCGCACCATTGAATACACTGTCGCGAGACAACTTATACTCACACTATGCACGCACCAACCAAAATCCTCTGTGTTTTGCAATACTTGCACACCCCACGTGCACATTACTATGTGTGTGCTCACCATGCAATGCTAAATTCAACGCGCGCATCCGCACACAATATTCTTCCATGCAGCACCACAATTTACCGCGCAGGCCAACATATTCCGCATGGTGCCAAAAATTTTCCATGGACGCTCTGTGACTTGAAATTTGGTCACTTCAAAATTAATCTTCTGTGAATATTCGCTTCAACCAAACCTTTCCGGCCCATCCAGGCTGAGTGTTGGAATCAAAGCTTTGATACCATACTGTAACGTCCTCGATGTCACATGACCGGGCCACGCCACTCCTCAGACACTTTACTTAGCTCTGACAACGTCTTTGTAACATTCCCAGCCTTCAAAGGGCCATGCTACACGAGGGAACACTTTCATTCTCTCACTACGGAACATACTGTAACATACCCAGTATTCAACTGAGCTATGCCACATAAATTTTCTCTTCTTACTGCATGCAATTATAACATATACATACAACACTTCTTGCGGAAGATTTACATATAAACGTAAACAAACAATTACATTCTGTAAATATATGATTTCATACTGAAATAATGGTAAAAATAGACATGCAACATATACAGGGAAATACCCATAAACATACAGACAGTTATAATCACACATATGATAAGTTGTAACATAAGCACGTAAATAACAATGCAACATGTAAATTTATCACACGATTGGTACTTATCTTGGAAAGATTGTTACCAACTGCATGCAGACCGTCCACGAACCTCCCAGCCTTAGACTACACTGTTCATCACTCTCAACAGTGAGTCACCCCCGAGCTGGGACTAAACTCCACCCGGGTAGAGGGATTCCTATCCAGGCTAAAGGCTCATAGACAACAAGAAAGAATTTGTCTCAAGTGCTCACTCAACTAACAACCTATAGCCTCTCATTCCCCACATGCCTGTCCCACCCAAGGAAGTGTGCCCCTTCTCTGCTCAACAGTCCCTCAGCTTCCCCACTTCCCTTCCAGTGTTTCAGCAATAGGTCGGACAAGAAGTCTCAGAGCACTGTAGCTGTAGTTTAGCACCTTCAGGAAATCAATTCCCAACAATTCTCTCGCTCAGAGAATTTCTCATGGGCCTGACAACCCACCTCTTCAATTTCCCACACGCCTGACAACCCGCTTCTTTAATCGCGCTCCCAAGCTAACCAGGTACACTGACCGAAAATGGTTATGGAAACAGGATCGGATACAGTGAAATGAATTTTTGAAGGATAACTGACTGCGTGAGTGAAATGGTCATGGAATCATTGACTGGATGATTGAATGATGGAAGGAAGCATGGGAGAGATGATCGTAATAAAATGATCGTCCAAATGATCGTAAGAAAATGATTGTGAATATGATCGTAAGGATGATGGTGAGGATGATCAAAATGAGCTAAGTCCCCACGATATGTTTGCATGTCCCCAACTTGACACTTGTCCCCAACTTTAGAACTTAGGATAAAATAATTATCCATACTTTATGTTTTAAGAAATATTAATATAATATTCCTTTTTGGCTTAAGCTCTCTAGCTTAGCCCTTTTCCT
>JZKD02S1674701.1:292701-314176 GCA_000966675.3 Picea glauca
TTGAATAATTTTTTCTTCATGATTTTCTTCTTATTCATTGGAATTTTCTTCTTCAGTGTCATTTCTTTCAATCCTTGGATGAGGAAATTCAAATTCAACATGACCTACTCCTTCAGAATTAAAGCAAAAGAACTGACCTTTATTTTCTTCTTTGAAATCTGAGATGTTGTAATTTGGTTCAACTTCTTCTTCTTCTTATTCTTCTTCTTCTTCTTCTTCCCTTACATAAAGGTCTTATAGCTTGTCCCAAATATCTTTTGATGATGCACATGATCCCACCTTGGATTTCACTGAATCTGTCAATCCATCCAGGATGGTATCTATTGCCAATTTGTTGTTCATTTTTGCTTTCTTCTGAGATGCAGTCTTTGGTTTCTTCAAAGCATTGTATCTTGAAGCAACTGAGAACCAAACATCTACCCCAAGAGCTTTCAAGTAAGTTTCCATTCTATTAATCCAGTATTCAAAATTGCTTCCATCAAATGGTGGAATCCCATTTGGAATTTTGTCTTCCATTTCTTCTTAGGATCTTCCTTTCAGTGGTTAAACTGTAGTGAAGGTAACCTGCTCTGATACCAATTGTTGATACTGAGAGGGGGGTGAATCAGTATCAAGTACAATTTAAAACCTTTTTCAACTTATACTTAAACAATTCAATTATATCCAATGAGCAATGAACAATAGTATAAGAGTTACACCAATACACCACAATACATCATGCACAATATATGAGAAATAGTCAATAGTTATTGTTCAAGGGAAGTAATGACTTCCAAAGGTAGCTACAACTTACAAATGTAAAGGGAGGAATAAACCTCCAAGAGGAAGATACAATCCTCCAATATCAAGAAAGATTTGAACTCTCCATCCTTGCCCCTTCCTTCCACCCAAGAATATATGAGAGATAATAAAACTTCACATTAAATTATCACCATCAACCAACCATCACATAGAACCTGATAATGCTTCCTGAGACTTCTTCAATTTCTACAATTATTCAATTCTTGGAATACTTTGATCCTGTAGATAATATTATTCAATTTATTCTCTGAAACTTCTCCAAGTTTCACTCCTTGAATCCTCCCCAAAAAGAAGTTATAGAGAGAATGGTAGACCTTGTTCAATTCTAGTTTATTCAGGAGACCGAACTTGTACAGAATTCCCCGGGCTCAATATTTAACATTCGATTTTGAAACTCTCATACAAGAAACTAAAGTCTGTAATATTTCCAATGAAATTTTTCCCACGTCATTTGGATTCTTGATGAAGAAGTTATGACTCTTTTACCCGGAACACATGTTTATTTACTAGCTTCAAGATTGGTCACAAACCCTATCTTCCACAGAGTGTATCTCCATAATTATAGTGAATCAAGAGCTGAAATTTTTACCACATGTACCTTGATATGTCTTCTCAATACCATATCAATTTCACCATCTGAATCATTCTAGAAAAAAAGTTATAGAAAACGTGGTAAGATGACCTGAAAATAACATACCTTAGAACACACCACCAAAAGACTTCATCCTCCCTTGAAATCCGGCCTTCTTTACTTTTGATTTCCTCTGAAATTCAACTTTTGTATGAAATGAATGTATAATGATGTTTATTTATACCATTTATGTCACTTTCTTTTAACATTAGGGCTGACCTGACACTTTCTTATTTTGTAATTCTTTTCTTTAATTATTTTCAGGGCCTACATGTACTTCCTTCTTCAATTCACTTTGTCATATTCAAAAATTCATTTCTCCTCAACCGTAAGGATCCATGTGATGTGCCACATACCACCGAAAAAAAAATGATGTATACTATCCATCCATGGGTGTTGTATCTGCATGTGCATTTTCCTTTATGTCCAAATACCTTCATCAATATTGCGGTCCAAAACCCATGACTAGGGTTGACATCAATGAAAACAACCAATCTTCCAACATCTATCCCTAACAATAGCTTTTTTATTTCTAATTATTCTCCATTTTCCTTATTTCATGGATTTTTTTTATCTTTTGAACTTCCTTCCTTAATTCAGCTTGGTCTTCGGGAATGAGGTCTTCATTTATAAATATTCCTGGCCCTTTTAAGCTTAGAGATTTACTAAGTATGTTATATTTATTGTCATTACAACTTACTTTGACACGGATCGACCTATCTTTATGATCAATTGTTTTTCCTAGCCTCTTTGCTTCTATGAGGTAAGTTGTTTCAATTTGTGATTTAGTTTTTAATTATTTTTTTACTATTGCTAGCGTATCCTCGTCTTGTTGTTCTTTTATACCAAAAATTAAGGTTCAAGACTCTTTTATTACGTTCATGGTCTAGTTCAATTAACTTATTCATTACCTCTTTGATGGGTTTGATATCCAATTTGTTTTCTAGATTAGTGAGGGTCAAATTGTTGGTTAGCTTTTCTTCTAGCTCTTTAATCATATCTCTCAAGTTGTGATTTTCTTCAACCTCTCCATCTTGGGTTGGTTATTTTTGTCTTTCCATTTCTTGAATCCTATCCTCCATGGTCTGCAATTGACTCTTGAACCCTAACAATCTATCCTCTATTTGAGTTTGAATGGTAACTTTGAAGAGTCTGATTTTTTTATCAAGCATTTCCTCTAGCTCTATTTGGAGTTTTACGTCTCTTTCTTCACTCCTTTTTTCTAATGATTCTAACTCTATTTGGATTTTGGCATCTCTTTCTTAATTATATCTAGGGTGAATTTGGAGGGCCTCTCCCTGACAGTTGACGTTTTGGAATAGGTGGTGAAGAGAAAAAAAAACAATAATTGTTATTTTAGATTGACTTTAAAAATGAAAATTAATTTTTTTAATTGATAATAATGATATTAATTATTGTCTCCCCCCGGATGGGGTGCCACCTGGACAAAGTACGAGTACACTTGGAACCAAGCGACCAGGGGAGTTATTAACCACGGCCTCCAGCCCACATTCATTAACTTCCCCATGGCTCACACCATGAGGAAAGTTATGGTAGTGCATCTAGCTAGACAGATCGGGTTAATGGTCGCACGAGCAAGCCAAACTAGGCGTACCAGGCCCAAGTTGGCTATCAACTTGGCTTCAATGGAAAGAAGGGTTGTCAACTCAGGGATGAGCAGCAATAAGCGGGCTTTCGCCCCGATGTATTCCTCCATTCTTACTCTTCGGCTCTTCTGAGCGAATCAACATTGTTTCTCTCTGTGTTTTTTTTCTTGAGCACTCTCTCCATATACCCTAGCTCTGATACCCTCCTCCCGCCACACTCGCTCAGCCCTCATAAGATCCTTCTCTGCATCTCTATCAGTGCCTTCTCCCGCTCTTCCAAACACCTTCTCTCTGCCTCCATTCCCACATACCTTCACCTCCATACTCTTCTCAGCATGCCCAGGGAAAGAGGGAAATCCAAGAGGGGTGCTCGTTATTACAGCACCCTCTCCCGTCGCAATAGACTCTCCCCCTCCCAACTGGTTCTTATTGGCCATTTCGCAAGCCCTCAACACACCAACTAGAGGTCGTAGGAGGCTCCTTGGTCCGCTCCTCTTCATCTCCACGGTGTCAGCTCGGTGAAGAAGGAAGTGTCACCTTCATGCACACACATTCCTCCATCCACCCCTCTTTTTCTCCATAGCCTAAGCTCAGTTAAGGAGGAGGCCCTGACTTCGTGTGCGTGCTCTCCTCGGGCCACCAATCTCTTGCCCCCCCCAAAACTCAATTCACAGGACCCCTACTATGACGATGGTAGTTGTATGGTGGAGGAGAAAATCCCCCCAAGCTGGCAAGTGGAGGAAAACGCAATGGTTGTGAATGAGATCACCACAGAGGTCGCCAGCAAGGAAAAGGAGGAGGATCATCCTCAACAATTTCCAAATCACCTCATGGAGGATCACCTCCAACTCCTCTTTGAAATTAGGCAGAAACAGGACGATCAGATGCACTCTCAGAGCATCCTTGGCCAAAGGATGGACATCTTGTTCGACGCACTAGCGGATGTTCCTGCACAAACTAGATGCCCAACATGCGGACAACGGTTCACCCCGGTCTACAACATTCATGGTCAACTAGGATCGACAATGGAGTGAAGTCTCCAGGTTATGGTTCTTTGTCAATTCCAGTTGCAGGATGAATTGCTTAGTTTACCATAGCAGGAGGATAGAAGAACACACAGTTTTCCCATATATTGTTTATGTAGTTTTGTTAATAGAAGCTTTGTCAATAGTTGGTCTTAGAGACCATCTGAATACTGTACACACATTTTTGTTTACCCAGATAGGATAGGATACAGAATTTTTTGTAAGCAGTTTTGTTCAAACAACTCTAACATACATGATGATGTGTCAAACTCAGAACATCTGAGAGACACCTGTTCTGGTTTCCCATCTGTGGCAGAACGGGTGGCTCACACTTGTCATTGTACAACTTACATATGTCATTAATATAATTATCTACTTTTATTTAAAAAAAAAAAGATATTAATTATTATTTCTGAAATCAACTTTTATTTTTAAACTTTTAAAAAATATATAATTTAAATATATTTAAATCTCTTTAATTTCCACAGGTTATTAAATTATAAAAATATTTTTAGTTAAACTTGAATGAAAAAAAAAACTAACTTTTCCCATTTCAAATGTCATGGATTGAAAAAACTAAAACTAATTTCTCAAAGCTCAAAACTGTAGAGAAGTATGAGAAAAATAAAAATTTGCATTTCAATTGTTTTTTATACTTCTCAATATTTAATAGATCTCAAATTAAAATGGATATGGAATAGTGAAATGACAAAGTGTTTATTAATTTATCAATTATTATTTAATTAATTATTATATATAAATAATTATTTAATTAAATATTATAATAATAATTTTTTAATAAATTTTGTTTTTAGTCACAAATTAGTTCACTATTTGTAAATACTTTCATTACTACCATAAATTACTATACTTTAATTTTATTGTATTAATTTATCAATAATTATTTAAATAATTATTATATATAAATAATTATTTAATTAAATATTATTATATTGTATATAAATATGATAACATTTATATACATATAATAATATGTATATAAATATGATAATATGCCTCGGCAAACTTGTATAACCAAATCTGTCCCATGTTCATATGGGCCTTTAAAGAATCACAATCTATATTCAATGCGTGTCTTTAATATTTTGTAATACTACTATTGGTTGCAAGGTGGTGAATGTTTTTTTGATTTTTTTAATAATAATTGCTTTTTAATAACAATTAATTGGTTGCAACTCAAAAATGTATGTGATTATAATTTTATATGTCTTGTTTAATATTTCAGAATAGTTTCCACAAGTTTATAAGTTGTCTTTGATGTCTTGAAATAGTTTTTTACAATTTTAAAAATTCATCTTCTATTCAAGTAAACTAAACTAATCTCTATTCAAATAAACATATGAAATCTATTTTATAACCATAAATTTACACCTTTATGTGAACATCACAATTAGTCACAAGAAGCCTTGAAAATAACTCTACACATTATACTCAACAAATGTTCACTAAATTTTTTATGATATAGATGTATCTCGTTTTATTTTTATGAACTTTTTTTTATACACACATAAATAATGCTTTCTCTGCAATATCTTTTTTAAAAAATGATTATTCAAGTACCTATATAAAATCTACTTAACAATAATATATTTTGCACCCTCTTTTGTGGACCAAATTCATAACTTACATAAATATAATAATAAATCATCAATAAAATGGGTGCACTTTTGGTGAGGATGAGGAGGCGTTGTCGAACCAGGTGGAACTTCATCTATTTTTCAAATTTTTTGGCGGGATAGTATCCAGCAGGAGTCATGGAGGAGGATATCGGTCCTGGAATCGTCTAGGTTTGGAGGGTCTCGGTATTCCTTCCTTGTTATTTGGCTAGTTTATCTTTCAATTATGTTACACAGCTTCTCTGGTGCTTGTAGGTGATGTTTCTTACTATTTTTTAGGCTATTTGGTGGGAGTGTCATTTAATATTGTCTTCTAGTATTCATTGAAGGCTTAACTACTATTTTTGGAATCTGTAGCAAATCTCTTCGAACCTACGAACCTTACCACTAGTTCCTCGGGGTTAGGATAGTGGATCCCAGGTGGACAACTTTACCTTAATCCTTTGTCAGAGTCATTATTTACCTCTCTTCCTTGGACTTTGGAGTGTTTCTAGCCCTAGATCTTTGCATTTTTTTTTGTGGGTTCCAAGTGGAGATCAAATGTCACTTAACCGGTTGGAAAAACTTAATGAGGAAGTAAATGTATTAATGAACGAGCCAGTTGATGGACTTTGGCAGGTGGCGGAAGTAAATAATGTACATACTTTCGGAGAGGTAATATTGGGTTATCAAACAAATGGTTCATGTTCAAGTGCAGAGCCATTTTTACAGGAAAATTGTCGTAGGAAGGAATTCGGCTTAGCGCCTTCCTTAGATACATACTTACCTTCACTATCAGAGTCTACTTTGGGGATCCAGAAACCATTGTCGGGGTATAGTATTCAGAAAGCCGAAAGAGGGACTATTTCATTGCCTTCCCGTCTTAAATTTATTGGCTTTGCTACTGTTCATAAGGGTCGCATACATCAGACGGCTAAAAAACTTGTTAAAAGAATGGTCCTAGGCTCATATATAGGCCTGAAGGACACCTGCAGGATGGCACTATGTGTTATAGTTGGTAGATTTTCATACAGTAACATGTGTGCGGAGAATTTATCGGTCTAGTTGGAGTGGGTTTGGCTTCCGGTTCTACGATACGTACCTGAGGTATTTTTATTAACTAAAGGGTGGATAGGTTTTTTGTGTAACTATCCAGAAGATGTTGCTATTCTGATAGATGGAAATGGGTTAATGGTAATAATAGTCTTATGTTAAAAAGGTGGCGGGTATCATTCAACCCAGAAACATAATACTTCTCCTTTCGACATATTTGGGTTTTATTACTAAGACTTCCTCTGTATTTTTTGAAGGAGGGGGCACTGGTGGCCATTGGAGACTCCCTTGGTAAATTTATAATGATTGACAGAGAAAATCTTTTGGCCTCTACCAGAAAATTCGATAGGGTACTGGTTGAAATAGATATACACCAGGGGTTGTCGGAGACTTTAGAAATATAGTGGAGGGGAAAACACTTCCTACAGAAGTTAGACAATCTTGGTATTCCATCCAGATGTAGTATTTGTAGAAGTACTTCTCATCTTCAAAGAGATTGTAAAGGTTTTTTTGATGGAGATATTGTTCTGGAAGGAACTGATACTTTCTATGGTACACCAGACTTCTCTATGGAAACGAGATTCTATGGTTTCGATGCAGTTCGTCAGGATTGTGTTGAACCCGATTCTTTGAAGAGCAGTACCACTGTTTCGGGTAAGCTTCAATCATTTTGTCCAGTTTTTTTTAATACTCTATATGTTTTGGAAAGAGATGTAATAAAATATTCAGCATGGCTTAAGAGTGTTACTACAAAAATCGTTTTGCCACCTTCGGCTGTAAAGGGGAATGCTGGGGATATTAACCTTTCTTCTGGAAGCCTCAATCCTCTACAAACCTCTTCGACTGTGGTTCTGGGATTGGAGCCAGTGACTGCCATTGATATTCAGATTATGTCCAGTGTAAAGGTTCCTATTCGTAGCTCTACTCTAGAACCCTCCTTACAGTTTGAGGACTTTTGTATCTCGGGAACAAGTCAACTATTGCCAAGTCATATTTATAGTCCACTTGGCTATAGGGAATCGAAAGACGTGGAGTTCACTCTATCTGCGGTACTTGACTCTTTAATCCATTTTATCTGTGGTAATGATTCAAATGTGAAATTACCAGTGTATCTTGGTAAATCAGTCATTGATGATGTTGTTGGAAAAGGGCAGACTTGTTGTTCGCGATCATCCGATGTAGAGGCCGGGAAAGAATACTATTGGTCTAGGGGATTGGGCATTGAACATTCCCCAATAAAAACCAAAAGTGCTCGAAAAAAATCGACACTTGATCCTTCAATTGTTTCTGTACCACAATCTTCCACCTAGGGTGGGGCCCTTAGAGCGTTGAAGGCCCTTGCAAGGTCAAAGTAATGATACTTCTCTCACTAAACTTAAGGGGGACTGGAGGCACCCTAAAAGTTGCCTCGATTCGAAGTGTACTGGACAAGACCCATCCTAATATTTTTTTCTTATAGGAGACTCTTGTTCATTCGGAAAAATCTCGTTCTTTCTTCCACTCTCTTAGGCCTACTTGGTTAAGTTGTGCAGTGAATTCTGTTGGTAGCTCTGACAGCTTATTGGTTTCATGGAATCCTAATTAATTTGAATTGGTTTTGTTTCTTACTTGTGGTGGGATCTTATTGACAGGAATATGTTTAGAAAGTAGAAGACAAATAAACCTACTAAATGTATATGGGCCCTGCATGGAGCGCAAACATTTCTGGGAGAAACTGGAATCTTCAGGATTGTTGAATTTAAAAAGTCTAATTCTAGCAGGTGATCTTAATCTGAATTTATCATCCAGAGAAATCTGGGGTGGTACATTGTTATTAGGATTGTTGGCAAATGTATTTATTCATTATTTTTATAAAAATAAGCTAATAGACATTGTGCCAGGGAAATTCGTGCCTACATGGCGCAATGGTCGTTTGGGGGAAGAATTTATCGCCAAGAGACTTTATAGAAAATTTATTTCTGAAGATCTTGTAGATACAATTGAGATTTATAGAGCCTGGGTGGAATACCCTTTCATCTCCGACCATGCTCCGATTCTTCTTCAATTGGATCTTCCTCCTTTATATAAGGCTTACTCGTTTAAGTTCAATCCTTTGTGGACTAAAGAAAATGAGTTCATATTGATGGTGCAAAAATTGTGGAATGATCCTAAATATCTTAAGGAGACTGGAAAGAAAAAATGCCTCGTATGGAAGATGAAAGATATGAAATTCATCACCAAAGCTTGGCAAAAGGACCGAAAGAAGAGTAAAAACGCCCGACTCTGTTGCCTGGAAAATGAGATTTCTTATAGGATTCAAAACATGATGGAGGGATTATGTAAGACTATGAAGAATATGCCATTAAAATATTTGGAGAATGAAAGAAATACCTTAATAAAGAAATTGAGGAGCAATGGCGCCAACATAGTGAGGCTATCTGGATCAAAAGTGGAGACTTAAATACAAAAAAAAATCATAATTTTGCGATCTTCAGAAGAAATAGTAAATATGTTTGGGAGATTCATGGAGAAGAGGATCAGGTTTATAGTGGTCAGGAAAACATTAAATCGACAGCACTAAATCACTTCAAAAACTTTTACAAAGAACATAGAGGACCTTCTACCAGTGAACAAGTTAGGGTGGTTGCATTATATTAAAAAATGATGAATGAAATAGAAGTTGAGGCACTTTACATACCTGTGGATAAGGAGGAATTAAAAAAGGTATTAACAAATTTTAAAGTGGACAAGAGTCCTAGCCCGGATGGTTGGACAATGGAGTTTTTTAAGAATCTTTTTGAGATTGTCGGGGAGGACCTCCTGGAAATGGTAGAAGAATCAAGATTAAAAGGATTTATTCCAGGAGCTTTAAACTCGGCTTTCATTACTTTGATCCCCAATGGATTAAGTCTCCAAGTTATGGTTCTTCGTCAATGGAGTGAAGTCTCCAGGTTATGGTTCTTCGTCAATTTCAGTTGCAGGATGAATTGCTTAGTTTACCATAGCAGCAGGATAGAAGAACACATAGTTTTCCCATATACTGTATATGTAGTTTTGTTAATAGCAACTTTGTCAATAGTTGGTCTTAGAGACCATCTTAATACTGTACACACATTTTTGTTTACACAGATAGGATAGGATACATAATTTTGTGTGAGCATTTTTGTTCAAACAACTCTAACATACATGATGATGTGTCAAACTCAGAACATCTAAGAGTCACATGTTCTGGTTTCCCATCTATGACAGAACTGGTGACTCACACTTGGCATTGTACAACTTACATATGTCATTAATATAACGATCTACTTTTATTTAAAAAAAAAAAAGATATTAATTATTATCTATGAAATCAACTTTTACTTTTAAACTTAAAAAAATATATAATTTAATTATATTTAAATCTCTTTAATTTTCACACGTTACTAAATTATAAAAATATTTTTAGTTAAACTTGAATGAAAAAAAAGACTAACTTACCCATTTCAAATGTCATGAATTGAAAAAGCTAAAACTAATTTCTCAAACTCAAAACCGTAGAAAAGTATGAGAAAGATAAAAATTTACATTTCAATTGTTTTTTATACTTCTCAATATTTAATAGATCTCAAATTAAAATGGAGATGGAATAGTGAAATGACAAAGTGTTTATTAATTTATCAATTATTATTTAATTAATTATTATATATAAATAATTGTTTAATTAAATATTATATATAAATAATTGTTTAATTAAATATTATAATAATAATAAGTCTTCATAATTTTTTAATAAATTTTGTTTTTATTCACAAATTAATTCACTATTTTTAAATACTTTCATTACTATCATAAATTACTATACTTTAATTTTATTGTATTAGTTTATCAATAATTATTTAATTAAATATCATTATATTGTATATAAATATGATAACATGATAATATATATAATGATTTATTACTTTAAATATCTAAGTATAAGTTTTTAAATATATAATTATTATATATAAATAATTATTTAATTAAATATCATTATATTGTATATAAATATGATAACATGATAATATATATAATGATTTATTACTTTAAATATGTAAGTATAAGTTTTTAAATATATAGGTCTCGTGGGATAGCACAATTGGTTAAGACATGCGCACACTCTTCCAATTTGGGGAGAGGTCATGAGTTCGAAACCTGTGTCCCTTGGGGCTGCGAAGCTTTATCACTCCGGGTGGGTTTCCAGCGCGGAATCTCCAAGATATAGGTAATCGTGATGATGATGTTTATATTCATTATTAACTAACTTTATTAAACTTCATTATTAACTAAATTTATTAAACTTTAAAATTAAATATTTATCAAAATTTCATTTTTTTATAATTAAATAAAATATAAATAGAATTATTTTAATAAAATTAAATGATAAAGCCTCAAACCGACTCAAATATATAAAGTAAACAAATAATAAATTTTGTATTTATTCACACATTAGTTCACTATTCCTAAATACTTCCATCACTACCTTAAAATACTATTAAAAATAAATAAAGATACTTTAATTTATTTATATACAAAGGAAAATTGAGATATCACAAAGATATATATGAAATTTAAATTAATGATTAAATCAAATAATTACATTAATCAACTACCTTATTATCTAAAACAAAAATAATACTTTATTAAATAACAATTAAATTTATTATTTATATTTATTAAAATGAGCCATACTTTAATCAAATGAGCCAAGCCTTCTAGAAGGTCCCCTTTCTCTTTGAGGAACCTCTCTCTCAACATTGCCTCGGCAAACTTTTATGTTCATATGGGCTTTTAAAGAATCACAATCTATATTCAATGCGTGTCTCTAATCTTTTGTAATACTACTATTGGTTGCAAGGTGGTGAATGTTTTCTGGCTTTGATTTTTTTTTAATAATAATGGTTTTTAATAACAATTAATTGGTTGCAACTCAAAAATGTATGTGATCATAATTTTAAATGTCTTGTTTAATATTTCAAAATAGTTTATACAACTTTACAAGTTGTCTTTCATGTCTTGAAATAGTTTTTACAATTTTAAAAATTCATCTTCTATTCCAGTAAACTAAACTAATCTCTATTCAAATAAACATATGAAATCTACTTTACAACCATAAATTTACACCCTTAAGTGAACATCACAATTAGTCACAAGAAGCCTTGAAAATAACTCTACACATTATACTCAACAAATGTTCACTAAATTTTTTACAATTTTAAAAATTCATCTTCTATTCAAGTAAACTAAACTAATCTCTATTCAAATAAACATATGAAATCTACTTTATAACCATGAATTTACACCCTTAAGTGAACATCACAATTAGTCACAAGAAGCCTTGAAAATAACTCTACACATTATACTCAACAAATGTTCACTAAATTTTTTATGATATAGATGTATCTCGTTTTATTTTTATGAACTTTTTTTTATACACACATAAATAATGCTTTCTCTGCAATATCTTTTAAAAAAAATGATTATTCAAATACCTATATAAAATCTACTTAACAATAATATATTTTGCACCCTCTTTTGTGGACCAAATTCATAACTTACATAAATATAATAATAAATCATTAATAAAATGGGTGCACTTTTGGTGAGGATGAGGAGGCGTTGTCGAACCAGGTGGAACTTCATCTATTTTTCAAATTTTTTGGTGGGATAGTATCCAGCAGGAGTCATGGAGGAGGACATTGGTCCTGGAATCGTCTAGGTTTGGAGGGTCTCGGTATTCCTTCCTTGTTATTTGGCTAGTTTATCTTTCAGTTCTGTTACACAGCTTCTCTGGTGCTTGTAGGTGATGTTTCTTACTATTTTTTAGGCTATTTGGTGGGAGTGTCATTTAATACTATCTTCTAGTATTCATTGAAGGCTTAACTACTATTTTTGGAATCTGTAGCAAATCTCTCTGAACCTACGAACCTTACCACTAGTTCCTTGGGGTTAGGATAGTGGATCCCAGGTGGACAACTTTACCTTAATCCTTTGTCAGAGTCATTATTTACCTCTCTTCCTTGGACTTTGGAGTGTTTCTAGCCCTAGATCTTTGCATTTTTTTTAGTGGGTTCCAAGTGGAGATCAGATGTCACTTAACCGGTTGGAAAAAATTAATGAGGAAGTAAATGTATTAATGAACAAGCCAGTTGATGGACTTTGGCAGGTGGCAGAAGTAAATAATGTACATACATCTAGAGAGGTAATATCGGGTTATCAGATAAATGGTTCATGTTCAAGTGCAGAGCCATTTTTATAGGAAAATTGTCATAGCAAGGAATCCGGGTTAGCGCCTTCCTTAGATACATACTTACCTGCACTATCAGAGTCTACTTTGGGGATCCGGAAACCGTTGTTGGGGTATAGTCTTCAGAAAGCCGAAAGAGGGACTATTTCATCGCCTTCTCGTCTTAAAGTTATTGGCTTTGCTACTATTCATAAGGGTCGCAGACAGTGGGCAGCTAAAAAACTTGTTAAAAGAATGGTCCTAGGCTCATATATAGGCCTGAAGGACACCTGCAGGATGGCACTATGTGGTATAGTTGGTAGATTTTCATACAGTAACATGTGTACAGAGAAGTTATCGGTCTGGTTGGAGTGGGTTTGGCTTCCAGTTCTATGATATGTACCTGAGGTATTTTTATTAACTAAAGGGTGGATAAGTTTTTTGTGTAACTATCCAGAAGATGTTACTATTCTGATAGACGGGAAATGGGTTAATGGTAATAACAGTCTTATGTTAAAAAGGTGGCAGGTATAATGCAACCCAGAAACATAATACTTCTCCTTTCAACATATTTGGGTTTTATTACTGGGACTTCCTCTGTATTTTTTGAATGAGGGGGCGTTGGTGGCCATTGGAGACTCCCTTGCTAAATTTATAATGATTGACAAAGAAAATATTTTGGCCTCTACTAGAAAATTCGGTAGGGTACTAGTTGAAATAGATATACACCAGGGGTTGTCGGAGACTTTAGAAATAGAGTGGAGGGAAAAACACTTCCTACAGAAGTTAGACTATCTTGGTATTCCATTCAAATGTAGTATTTGTAGAAGTACTTCTCATCTTCGAAGAGATTGTAAAGTTTTTGTTGATGGAGATATTTTTTAGGAAGGAACTGATACTTTCTATGGTACACCAGACTTCTCTATGGAAATGAGATTATATGGTTTCGATGCAGTTCGTTGGGACTGTGTTGAACCCAGTTCTTTGAAGAGCAGTACCACTGTTTCGGGTAAGATTCAATCGTTTTGTCCAGAATACTCTGTCTGTTTGGGAAAGAGATGTAATAAACTATTCAGCATGGCTTAAGAGTGTTACTACAAAACTCGTTTCGCCACCTTCGGCTGTAAAGGGGAATACTGGGGATATTAACCTTTCTTTTGGAAGCCTTGATCCTCTACAAACCTCTTTGACTATTGTTCTGGGATTGGAGCCAGTGAATGCCATTAATATTCAGATTATGTCCAGTGTAAAGGTTCCTACACGTAGCTCTACTCTAGAACCCTCCTTACAGTCTGAGGACTTCTGTATCTCAGGAACAAGTCAACTGTTGTCGAGTCATATTTCTAGTCCACTTGGCTATAGGGACACAAAAGACGGGGAGTCCACTCTATCTGCAGTACTTGACTCTTTAATCCATTTTATCTATGGTAATGATTCAAATGTGAAATTACCAGTGTATCTTGGTAAATCAGTCATTGATGATGTTACTGGAAAAGGGGAGGCTAGTTGTTCGCGATCATCCGATGTAGAGGCCGGGAAAGAATATTCTTGGTCTAGAGGATTGGGCATTGAACATTCCCCGATAAAAACCAAAAGTGCCCAAAAAAAATTGACACTTGATACCTCAATTGTTTCTGTACCACAATCTTCCACCTAGGGTGGGACCCTTAGAGCATTGAAGGTCCTTGCAAGGTCAAAGTAATGATACTTCTCTCACTAAACTTAAGGGGGACTGAAGGAACCCTAAAAGTTGCCTCGATTCAAAGTGTACTGGACAAGACCCGTCCTAATATTGTTTTCTTACAGGAGAATCTTGTTCATTCGGAAAAATCTCGTTCTTTCTTCCACTCTCTTAGGCCTAATTGGTTAAGTTGTGCAGTTAATTTTGTTGGTAGCTCTGGCGGCTTATTGGTTTTGTGGGATCCTAATTACTTTGAATTGGTTTTGTTTCTTACTTGTGGTGGGATCTTATTGACAAGAATATGTTTAGAAAGTAGAAGACAAATAAACCTACTAAATGTATATGGGTCGTGCATGGAGTGCAAACATTTCTGGGAGAAATTGGAATCTTCAGGATTGTTGAATTTAAAAAGTCTAATTCTAGCAGGTGATCTTAATATGACTTTATCATCCGGAGAAATATGGGGTGGTACATCCTTATTAGGATCGTTGGAAAATTTATTTAATCATTATTTTTATAAAAATAAGCTAATAGACATTGTGCTGGGGAGATTCGTGCCTACATGGCGCAATGGTCGTTCGGGGGAAGAATTTATCACCAAGAGACTTGATAGAACATTTATTTCTAAAGATCTTGTAGATACAATTCGGATTTATAGAGCCTGGGTGGAATACCCTTTCATCTCCGACCATGCTCTGATTCTTCTTCAATTGGATCTTCCTCCTTTATATAAGGCTTACCCGTTTAAGTTCAATCCTTTGTGGACTAAAGAAAATGAGTTCATATTGATGGTGCAAAAATTGTGGAATGATCCTAAATATCTTAAGGAGACTGGAAAGAAAAAATGCCTCGTATGGAAGATGAAAGATCTGAAATTCATCACCAAAGCTTGGCAAAAGGACCGAAATAACAGTAAAAATGCTCGGCTCTGTTGCTTGGAAAATGAGATTTCTTATAGGATTCAAAACATGACGGAGGGATTATGTAATACTATGAAGAATACGTCATTAAAATATTTGGAGAATGAAAGAAATACCTTAATAAATAAATTGAGGAGCAATGGCACCAACTTAGTCGGGCTATCTGGATCAAAAGTGGAGACTTAAATACAAAAAAAATTCATAATTTTGCGAGCTTCAGAAGAAATTGTAAATATGTTTGGGAGATTCATGGAGAAGAGGGTCAGGTTTATAGTGGTCAGGAAAACATTAAATCGGCAGCACTAAATCACTTCAAAGACTTTTACAAAGAACATAGAGGACCTTCTACCAGTGAACAAGTTAGGGTGGTTGCATTATATTCAAAAATGATGAATGAAATAGAAGTTGAGGCACTTTACAAACCTATGGATAAGGAGGAATTAAAAAAGGTATTAACAAATTTTAAAGTGGACAAGAGTCCTGGCTCGGATGGCTGGAGAATGGAGTTTTTTAAGAATCTTTTTGACATTGTCGAGGAGGACCTCTTGGAAATGGTAGAATAATCAAGATCAAAAGGATTTATTCTAGGAGATTTAAACTCGACTTTCATTACTTTGATCCCCAAAGTAAATAAGCCTAACCATTTTGGAGACTTTAGATTGATCTTGTTGTGTAATCTTAGTTATAAAATTATATCAAAGATTATAGCAGATCAGATTAAACTGATAATGCCGAGATCACTCTCGGAGGAGCAGCTGGGATTTATCCAAGGGAGACAGATTTAGGATGCCATTGGTATTTTTCATGAGTGTATCTATAGTATTAAAAAGAAGAAGTCTAAGTCTTTGGTTTTAAAATTGGATTTGAAAAAGGCATATGATTGTATTAACTGGGATCTATTGCGTATGGTCCTCCTTCAAATTGGTATAGGACAAAACTTGACAAATTGGATAATGAGTTATGTGGTTTCCACTTCATATTCAATTTTGATTAATGGTGAAGCAACTGATTTCTTTAAAAGCGGTAGAGGTATAAGGCAAGGATGCCCTTTATCACCTCTCTTATTTATCCTAGTAATGGAAGATTTGAGTCTTCTATTGAAAGACAATCAAAGCGAAGGTAAATTGTTTGGTATTAAAGTGTCAAGGACTATAAAGATTCTTCATATTATGTTTGTTGATGATGTGGTCATTATGACTAATGCTAATATGCAGGAATGGTGGGAAATTGACAAGGTGTTAAAATGTTTATGTTTGTCCTCGGGCTTATCTATCAATGGAACAAAGTCTACCTTTCATCAAGCTGGAATGTTGGATATGGATATGTTCCTTTTAAGGCTATCTTCCCTTATAAATTCTTGGAGATGGAATAGGGGTTCAAGTATCTGGGGTTTTTTATAAAGTCGGGATTTTAGCGTATAAAAGATTGGGGTTGGTTAATTAAAAAGGTGGAAAAAAGGATAAGTGACCGGTGTCATAGGTGGTTGTCCTTAGGAGGGTGATTCACTATTTTGAAAGCAGTGTTGGAAATCCAACCAATTGATTGATTGTCTCTCGCGGTGGTCCCATGTTCAGTCTTGAATACATTGAGGAAATTGATGTATAATTTTCTATGGAAAAGAAATTTTGATTCTCATTAGATGCATTTGTGCAATTGAGAGAAGATTGTGCTACCAAAAATATTTGGAGGTTAGGGCATTCGAAACATCTTTGATTTCAATAAATCTTTGGCCACAAACACTCTATGGAGAGTAGTTAATGGAGAGGTCATTTGGCACAGAGTTATATATGACAAGTATATTCACAATAAAATGGTGATAACTTGGCTCAGATCATATTCTTTCCAGCTTAATGGGGCCTCTAGAATATGGAGTGGCTTGTTAAAATTTATCCATCTTATCACACATGGATTATGCTGGAATCCAGGGACAGGTCAACAGATTTCTTTGGGAAAGGATCAGATATTGGGGATGGGAAATTCCTCTTTCCTATCAATTAATTTACTATTTGCTTTAAATCAAAAGAATATCAAGACTCTTGCCCAAGTCAAGAAACACTTAGAAGATCAGAGTTCATCCTCTAACTGGCTGAGCAGTATTGATTTGGGTCTATCCGGTGAACTTGAAAAGGAATGGGATCAGTTTAGACATGCGGTTAATGAATCAGGAGCTCTAATATATGAAGAGGAAGATAAATTAATGTGGACAGGAGGAGATGATTCTGGAATCCCATCAGTTAAAAATTTCTATTTGAGCATCATTAATTCAAAAAGTTTGTTAAAGGTGGAGACTTGGAGGAGATCCATTTGGAAATGGAAAGTACAATTAAAGATCAAATTGGTCTTTGGAAGGAAAATTACTTACTTGGGACTCGTTGCAGAAAAGGGGTTGGGAAGGACCTGGGCGTTGTCCACTGTGTAAAATGGAATCGGAAACTATCTTTCATCTCTTTAAGTCTTGTCCTTTTACAACAACATTTTGGAATATAATTATAAAAGACTTAAACATAAAGTGTCACTGGACTGGGAGCACTCTATCTGATTGTATTAAAAACTGGTATGAGGACAAGTCTTCCCCTACTCAGATATCAGCTCTTACCTGTTGGCATATCAGGCATGAATGAAACATAGCTATATTCGAAGACTCCAGTCCATCAATTCCAGCCGTGATCTATAAAACAAAGGCTCTATTAAACATAACCAACACTCATTTGAAAGATAGACTTCCTCGAGATTTAATGATTACCTACAAAATGGATTCAGCCTTAGCTTGGTTCAATGGGGCGGCGTAAATGGATGGCATCTTGTGTGGTGCGGGTGGATTTATTAAAGCATTAGAAGCATCAATGTTTAAATGGACCTTCCACTGCGACAGAGGTACCAATACAAAAGATGAACTCTTAGGAGCTTGGGCTACTCTCATGCTTTCTAATAGCCTGTCAATTTCATGTATCCATGTGTGGGGAGATTCGAAAGTAGTAATAGATTGGCTACTTAACAAAGGAAGACTTCAGGTGTCTGCAGTGGAAGGTTGGAAAACTAGAATCAAAGCATTATCAAAGTATTTTTTGTCTATTATCTATCAACACATTTTCAAAAACTTTAATGTTGAAGCAGACAAGCTCTCGAAGTTGGCTTTGGAGGATACTGAAGGTATTTTATTCTATCATCAATGGATCAATGGAGTAGAAGGACCCAGGAGACAGATTAGAGTCCATTAATCAGTTTGAGTGGATTTGTTCCTTTGATTGGCTTACTAGTTAATGTTGAGTCATTTGGGAGATAGTTTTTTTTGTTTGTTTTTTGGTAGTCTCATGCTATGACAGATCAGTTTGTTTAGAATTTTCTGAGGACTATACACTTTCATATTTTTTTATTTTTGGGAAGCTTGTATCTGAATCCTTTTGACTTGTGTTGTATTTGGATTCTCTTGGATGTGTTGGGAGATGTAAAAATATTATATGATAATGTAATTGAGCAAATTTTTTCATGGAAAAAAATCAATAAAAGGCCCTATCAATATCTCTACTTAATGTACTCAACGAATGTTCATTAATATCTTTGCCATATAAATGTAAGATCTTTGTCAATAAATGTTCACTTAAATATGTGTGATAGAGATGTATCTTTTTTTCTTTTTAACAAAAGTTTTTGTAAACACATATATGATTATATATAATGCTCTCTTTTCAACATCTTAAATGTAAAGGAACATTTTTTTTCCAAGGAAAGAAAACAAGTGATTTTATTTATTAAAAATAAATAAATATAATACATCAATATATGTCGAAGACATTCCTATAGTTGAGAAGCGCTAAACTTTATGAGCATACATGTTCATAATTATTGATCAACAGTAAAGTGTCTATATAAAATCCTATCAAAAATTGAGCCCAGAGATATACTCTGACTCACTAATATTTGTACATCATCAATGGAAAAGCTCCATTCTATATTATCTAGATGAAAATATAACAAAAAAGAGTGTTTAAGATGTTAAGTAGTAGATGTCCAAAAATTTTGTATATCCAATGGAACCGCTCAATCATAGATTGAGCCAAGAGTTGTGAAAAAAAAATTAGGATCCATGTGGATCATTTTCCCAAACCTTCCAATTGTTTTTGTTGATCATCCCCAAACCAACTTTGGAGAGCGAGTCAACTTATGAATTCATGTGCCTATAGATATGAGTGAAAGAGACATTAGAGAGAGAGAAAGAGGATGTGATATCTTTGACTTATTCAAACAATGTTTGTAGAGGATATTTGTGAAGATGGTTGGTTTCATTCATGCACTTGATGACAAACTGAGAATCCTCATAAATATGTAGCCTCTGAATATTTTTTTCTTTTTCCAATAGAAGTAAAATCTTTAGGGCCATGAATTCATTGTAGTATTTTGTGGTTGCTCCTAGAGTGGCTGAAAAAAAAATAGTGGAAACCTCATCTAGGTGAATAATACCACCATCTCCTCTGTGAGTGGGGGAACCCTAGTGTTGCTCCATCAAAGAAATCCCATAGTTGATATGTTTGAATAACACATTCAATAATTAGACAGAAACAAGAATTGCATGTAAACGAAAATATATATTTTCTAGGAAGATGACTATCCAAATATGTGTATGCCATCTACTTTACAATAATATATTTTGCACCCATTTGACTTATAAGATAATTACAAAAATCATTGCAACTAGAATTAAATCTTTCCCCTCAACATGTATTTCAAAGGAACAGTTTGGCTTCTTGGAGAATAGGAAAATTACACATGCCATTGGAGTGGCACAGGAGGCTCTACATAGTATAAAGGTAAAAAATTCAACATATTTGGTCTTGAAATTAGACATGATGAAACCTATGATAGGGTGGATTGGAGGTTTCTCAGATTAGCGTTACTTCAAATTGGTCTTAGCCTAGAAGCTACTAATTGGATTATGGTGTCGGCTCTGCAAATTTATCTATCTTAATTAATGGTACTCTGATCCGGATTTTATGAGCATAACGAAATGAATACAAATTATGATCAAAAGATGCTTAACACATAATAAGAGATATACAGTAAAATTGGTTTCTATTCAATAAGGAAATAAGTTGAAACTGTAAAATGCAACGGAAAACAAGCTTGCTAGAATGGTGGTGGCTTATCTCTGAGAAGAGATGTGACGGTTGCGCTCATTCGCAAGAAGATGATTACAATGAGGCTCTGAAGGACTTTTTACAATAAACAGGAATGTCAAAAACCCTAGACATCCAAAAACCTAACCCTAGGAGATGAAGTGCCAAATGTCATGTGGGACCTGTTTGGGTAAGCTAATACATCAACTTCCCGGGGTCGTAACTTTTGCATACGATATTCGTTTTAGGCACAAGATATATTGTTGGAAAGGTCTATCCAAGGACTACACATGTTTCCATCTACGATCTAACTGTGGCGAGCCCTAAAAACGTTGTTTAGGGCCTCAAAATGGCCCCGGAAGTCAAGGACCCAAAAACTAGGAAAAAACTACCAAACTGGAAAACTGCACAAATGAGCCAGTTGGAATAGGTGGGAGGCCACCAAAATCCATATGGATCAATCCTCCTCCCTTAGGAAGCAATGGTCTCCATTGCATTGAGTGTTGCCATCAGATGAGGAAATTTCTATTGAATTTGGCCTCGAGTGAACCACTTGCCTTGGTGCAGGAGCTGCCCTGCTTTGACAACTCGATAAAGCTGGTTGTTGGATCCTTTGTTGGCAAGTGCCCTTGACCTATTTTTCCACAATATGATCACTGGATTTCTATTGTATGCAGTCAAGGTTGATATTTGTTGGTGTCAGTTGTTCTGCTACCTCTGAGATGTCCAATAATGGTGGGAAATAAGGTCGAAGGAGATCCACGTTGAACACTGGGTGCAGGCCAAGGAAAGGAGGAATGTTTA
>JZKD02S1674701.1:324875-335196 GCA_000966675.3 Picea glauca
ATGTAAAAAAAAAATACAATTTTATTATAAAATATAAATAAATATTTTTTAAATAAAATGTAAGTAAAAATTTAATTGATAGATGTTGTTAAAAAATTAGTTAAAACGTTTTTTTTTTATTAGAATTTAAAAAGTAAAAAAATTTAATTTTCAATTTTAATATTTTAAATAGATTTAACAATCTTAAAACTTTTCAGTAAATATAGATGAGATTACAATTTCACTATAATGAAATTATAGATTTTGAACTCAAAGCAAAAAAGATTTTAAAAAAACTTTCAAAATGTCAAAACCAAAACATTCTAATTAGCCTTTAGTCGGCACTTTAATTGATGAAAAGTTTCATCAACATATCCCATTTTGGTTCAATGAGAAAATGACAAAGTCCTATGAAGCTATCCATCCAAAATAAAAACCTTGTGACTATATCGATAACCTATGAAGAGCGACATGTGTTAATCAATATAAATTTCATTGGCATTTTATTTTTAACAAATACAAACTCTCTATGTTTGCACGAGTGTATTTTCCATTGTATGTCGATTGGGGTTGGGAGAGACACATAGAAATAGTAGGTGGTAGATATTTTATCAACTTGGAACATAAGAGAAGGAGAAGAGTGGAGAGTCGAGATGAGACTAGGTGATACATTCATTTGTATGAACGGTGAGAGATTGGAATTTGGCTTCATGCGCAAGGTTTGATACATAATTGAAGAGTTGTTAGAGAGCATTATTGACACCCCTTTCCTTGTCCATGGGACTTTTGCATTACCTCTGAATTTTAGGTTCCAGTCTACAAATGAAGAACTTATCTTCGATTATCTTAATGGAAAACATAATTATGGCCTAAAAAAATACAGGTTGTGGTCATTCCTGAGGTTGATCTTTGTAGATGTGACTATTGAGAGTTGCCTGGTAACTTCAATTTCCTTTTTCTGATAGACAGATTCATGGGATCTTGCTAAATAGTGATAATTTGAGTATGTTTTTCAACTAATTTCTCTTGGTTTTTTAACTAATTTCTCGTGTTCCAAAAAACTAAAGAAATAAAAAGGGTGTGCATGTGCATGAAAATCAAGTTGTGTTTTACATGGGGGGTTTTGGTGTTCATGGAAGGTGGGGAAGTCCTCTTTCAAATTTTCATACCATGAATGATTGTAGAGGGGAGGGGAGAGTTGGCAACCCCATACTAGTGCTCATCCTTGAACCAGTGAGCCCATTGGAATTATTGAATTGGTACTCAAAAATACATCTAAGAAATGAGAATAATTTCATAATATATTGTTTCAAACCTTTGAAAATGGGAATGGTCGTAGAAAATGACATTTTCCATCATGTTTTTGTTTCTATGCCTTTTTAGAGAAACAATTTCTGCCATTTCGTTTTTGGTAAGAGACGACCCAGTGGCACCACTGCGCAACACACATATATCATATAGTAGTTGTGGGCTCGGGGGATTTGTTATACCAAATACACCCAAATAACCGTGAACATATGGAAGACTAGAAGGGACCCTATGATTTGGAATGAATAATTGAACATTGTCCTAACTACATTGATCAATAATACAATTCGCAATTTTCATTACATGGGATAACACTTTCACAGTAATTCCATTTGAAACGGGAAGGAGAATGTTCATGGGAATTCGATGTCAAGATGACTGATTCCTTTTCTATTTGATTCTCTCCTCCATCCATTCAAGTGGTCACCTCTTAAGAGCATGAGTGTAGAGCAAGATGACATGACCAAAAAGTTTGAAGTGACCAAGCAAAATGTAGTTCCCTTTGAGGAAATTCCTACGCCACTCCTTCCAAATGTTATTTGTTAGATATGCGTATTTGTCAAAATAATTTTAATTTGTAAGGACTTCTTATGTGTCAATGCACAATTTAATGCATTTAGTATTGTTTTTTAATATTTGTTTCTCATTAACAGGGGTGGTAGATGTGAGGCGGATCATCCCTGATCATAGGGGGGAAAAGAATTGAATTATGAATGGGGTCTCGGAACAACCACAAACAACTAGGTAGAGGCTTATTCTCTCCTCTAGGAACTAACATCTATAAACACATCCAACATGAACACTCTAATAACCATTGGGAACTCATCCATAATTATCAATCTAATGAACAATTGAAAACCCTGTCAAAGAGAAAGTTGGCTTATCTCATAGCTAGAATAAAAAGGGAGGCTCTATGGTTTGACGATATCAATGTTGTCATGTTACGAGGGACCTGAATCAACAAGTGAACAACCTCAATAATATGGCCTTGATACTAAGAAAAGGAATCCTAAGAAAAAGAGGGTAAATTTTCTTCTAAGCTATCCCTTGGGGTCATGAATTATGTCAATATTTGCATGTGACCACATTTCAAGTGTTTTAGGACACATATGGAATTTCACCAAAGAAGGCATGTGGTATATAGATATAGGCGGGATGTAATGTGCATCATCCTCATGGAACCCCCACATATGCCACTCTTAATTCTTTGCCGACATTTTGAAACAATGGGAATCTTAATGCAGAAAGAAGGTGGGATTATGGATTGTGATGAAGATGTTGAAGCAAATATCGATGAAGAAATTTAGTGGTTTTCATCTCTGGTTCAGTTGGATTTTTGGGTAAGCCTTTTCAATGGAGAATTGTTGGTTCATTCAGTTGTTGGTCTAATTATATTGGGGTGGAGCCTTGTGGTTCCAGACTTAATTTTGTATCGTTAGTCTCTCTTTGTGTTGGATCTAGTTTGAAGCTTTGTGTCCTCTACCTTTGGGGTATTTTTCATGTTTCATAGCACTAGTAGTAGGGGGATTGGGTATATCACTCTCTTCATTTCAGATATTCTTCTTCTATAGGTTGTTTTGACTTTTGAATTCCAAGTAATGAATGAGTATGTTGAGAAATAATGGATATATTCATAATGGACCTTGGACTGGCAATTAAAGAACGCTTTGGGCTTGTCTCTTTCTTGAGCCTCGAAAGGACCAATTCAACTCTTTATGTTTTCTAGCTTCATGGTTTCTTTTTTGGTGTATATTTATTGCTCCCTATTGAATTTTCTTGTGTAAATTATGTCTAGGCAATTGTGGGATATTTGGGTTATGGATTATCCTAGGAGCCATGGTAAACATCATAGAGAAATTCAAGAAATGCATAGAGTTTTATGTGGGCATGAAGACTTCATCAATAGAAACGAGATGTCTATATTATTGATAACAACTAAAGTCCATGAAAATGAGCACCATTTCATTTCTGAAAGTGCAGTGATTATGGATACCCTCTTACAACAAGAAAGGAAAATTTAGGCCTTGGAAACAAAATTTTCAATGCTAAGGAATATGGTCTACAATATTAATAAGGGATCTCAATCCGTTGATTCTAATTTTAGAATGTCAGTGAGTTTTGTCCCTGATGAACCCAAGGAAGAGGAAACAGTACATCAAATGTTTGAAGACATGGACTTGGGAAATCAGGAATCACAACCTAAATATTAGTCAAGATGAGGCACACAATAAGAATGTCTTTTATTAGTATCAAGTTTTCTTATGTTATGTATAACAATTCTGATTTTAGGTGTCTTTTTTTAGAGTTTAAAACAATGGAAACTTTTTGAAATCCTCTACGAAGGATGATATAGACTTTTCTATAGTAGACACATATTGCTTGATGGTTATGCTGATTTTTGTTTTTAAGAGACAACATCTTTTTCATATTAATATGCTCATTAATTCGGCTACAACCTACTTTTATTACAAAATACTATCTATTTTTGTTAAAAAATATATCTATTTATCATTGAAGGGTATCTATGTTTATGGTTTCCTATGTGTGATATCTATCTTTACACCATGTGATATTTGTGCAAGGGTTTCATTCTTTCATAAAAATAAAATTAAATGCCACATACCATTCTTATTATTAAGAACAAGGTCACTCAAAACTACATGAATGAGAAACGTATAGTGGAGTGGGGAGAGGGAGGAGGTCAAAGACAAATCAATTTTTGTTTCCCTCCATGCTTACCATTATCCAAAGGACCTAGTGTTCAAAATGTTTTCCAATCTCATCTCGAGGGTGCAAGGCTTGAGGTGCAACTTAGAACTATTTGGATTGAGAAACAACATAATGAATACCACTGGGACACACACCTTTGAATTGATTCAATCTTCGTAAATGGTTGTTATTCATGCCTATTCTAATGTTATGAGGTTGTTGACCACGTGTATTCCAAGTATGCAAATCTTGATTTGGACTCTATTCATGATTTCCTTCCATTTGATATCTAAAATTTTCCCATCTAACAAAATTCTTGTTGTAAATCCTTAATGATGAATATTTTAGAAATGTCATCTCAAAGCTTGTTAGCATTTCATCGACCAGCCACTCATCATCAATACCTAACTTCATGTACAATTGAATAGTCCACATATGCATGTGGATACCATTATCACTTTCTTGACCTGTTTTTATGTGTATATGGCCATTTTTGGGTTGGAATTATTACTTTCTTCTTTCGAAACTTGTTTAATTTAAAAGAAGTGGTCTCCACACCTTTAACAATTCCACTTGAACACCAAGTATAAAAATGGAAGCACAAATCAAGTTGCGGATTGTCTCAATGGACCTTTGGTTATGACACTAATCACAATGCTTAATTATTGTGGATACAAGACTTTTATTTTTTGGGGGGGATTGTATGACAATGATCTAGAATTCATTGTTACATATCAGGTAGTTGACATATGTAAACAAGTTTCATACTTTCACCTTGAGGATGGAATTCTACCCCATATAGGCCATCTCTATGTTCTTTTAGATGAGTGTGAGAAGCTTATTTGGGAGGTACATTACAATTTGATGGTAGGGCACTTCGGCATGGAGAAAATAATGGAAATACAATAGAAGTATTTCTACTACCCAAAGCTCCAACAAGATGTCCACATGTATATTAGATTGTGCCCTGCCCATGCCATCATTAAACCTGTCATCAAGAGACAATGATTGTACACTCCTCTACCTACTCCAAATAAACCTTAGGAGTCAGTCTCCATGGTTTATATGTTAGGTCTACCCTCAATCAAGCATGGTAACGATTATGTATTTGTTGTTGTTGATTAGCTCTCTAAGATGGTCATTTTGGCAATCTATAAGAAGAGTATCATATTAGATGTAGTGTACTTAGGGGGGGTAATATGGGGTGCATAGGAAGGTACCCAAGGGGGATAATGATAGATAGGTGGCATAGTGTGTAAGAAATAATTGTGATTGCAATCCATCGCTAAGCTCTTTTTTGAGCGCATTTGGGTTCATTTGCAGATGCCACAAACTATTGTTCCAAATAGGAACAATAGGTTCCTCAATAATTTTTTGTTTAGCATGTGGTCAATGATGGACACCAATCTAACCAAATTAATTTCCTTCCACCCTCAGATTGATGGAAAGATAGAGGTAGTCAATGGGATGGTTGTTCATATCCTTAGAATGTACAACTCCAAAAATTCATGTACATGGGATGAAATCCTTCATTATGTTCAACATAGCTACAAAATATCCCTTCATAGTTCTATTGGCCATAACCATTTTTAGGGGTGGCTTGGATTTTGGCCATTGGTCCCATTTGACATAGCTCTACCTATTGCATCTGCATGGGAAGAGTACTCCCACGCTCAGAACAAGGCAGACAGAGAAGCCAAATTTGTTGAACAGAACCAACAGATCCAACAACAAGTTTATGGTATTTTGTAGAAAACCAATGCCAAGTACAAGCAGTGACATGATCAACATCGGGTTTCATACAAGTCTCAAGCTAATGATAAGGTATGGTTACACTTATAGGAAGAGAGAATCATGGCCCCTTGGATGCCAACAAGAAGCTTAGACGACTCCAATATGGACCTTACACCATGACCAAGGTTGTGGGTGAGAGTTCTTTTGAATTGAGTATCCCACCTTTCCTTGGCTTACACTTGGTATTTAATGTGGAACTACTTTAACCATATTTTCCACCTTTATTGGACACCACAGAGGTGGTAGAACACTTGGTCCCCACAAAGCTCAACCTTGACTATTATGAGAAGGCTACGATCAACCATATCATGGACACCAAGATGAAGGGCACCTGCCAATAGACTCACACAATGCTATCAGGTGGTCAAAGCAGGGTCACTTCTTCACCAAGGTAAGTGGTTCACCAAGAACTGGATTAAACTAAAGTTTCACTATTCGATGTAGGAACATGACTTATTGTAGACCATTGATTCTTAAAGGAGAACAAGTGATCAGGTGGCCCTTCACGACCAACTGAGAAATGGTTTTGATTTTGACAATTTTTGGGTCTTGAACTTCTTGCATGTTTTGGGGGGCTTTTCTATGCGTTTTTCACCCCAAATACATTATATCCCAAGCAACCAACTTAATCTTTAAATTTTATTTCCAACAAGCTAAGGAAGATCTAAATAAACAAGTGAATGAGCATAACCAACACGTTTATTTTTAGAGATAAGCTAGCACCATTCTAGTCCATTTATATTATTTTACATATTGAAGTGTTTTCATTATTTCATTCATTAATAAAATTTGAAAACTTCACTTTATTATTGTGCTTTTTGTAATATCTCTATATTATTTCACTTATTTTTAATATTTTAATTTCATCTTCAACATAATCCAAATCATACAAAATCATATTATACCACTCTTATTGTTATAATTTTTGGTTATAAAAATTTTAAATGCTTATTATTATTATTATGATCTATAAACTTTTGAGTATAATAAAGAAGTAAGAAACTATTTTATGCGTTGATCATTGTGAGAATATTTCTTATAATAATTTATAATGAAAGTGGATAAGGAGTCGGGGTTGAATTCCTAGGAGGGAGGGCATAAATAAACTAAGATTTGGTTAATTATAAATTTAAGTGGAAAATGGTATCTGTATAACAAGTCCTGTGAAATTTGTGTTATGTCTGCTCTCCAAATTTTTTATATGGTATTAGAGGTTATATGAGCCTCACGAGAGGGCTTAGGAAGATGAGAGAGTTGTGATAGTGTAGGTGAGAGTGATTGTTTCCTTTCTACATGTTATGCGGACTGTCGGCATAACATGGGAGCCACATCCACGTGTGTTTGTTGTTGAGTATACCTTGGGAACCCCATGATAATTAAAGATCCACTGCAATATATTAAAGATATTTCACATATATTAAAAAAAAATACTTACCTCAACAGTTTGTGTGAAAAATCCACCTTCATATTTTAATGTAATGTTGTGGTGGTTCAAAACCAACGTCAGCCCACTTCATATTATGATGTTGTGGCGGTTCAAATTTATCAATCATTATGACTTATCTCCAGAAATTACTCGATGAGGAAATGCCTGCCCCAAAGAGTATCTTTATAATAGTAGGTGTAAGGACACGGAGCCGGCGTTGAACTCGTAAAAGTGAGGGCATAAATAATGTAATATTTGATTAATCATAAATTTAAGTGGAAAGCGATATTTGTGTTACTACTTCTTGGGTTCAACATCACGTCATAATAGGATACTCATACTTGATGTAGATATATGTTGCCAAATTCAAACAATAAAAGTTTAGACAACCCCTTTATAAATCTTAACTTTTTGGACTTTATATGTAGAACCTTCCAGAATATATTTATTTACATCGACATGCATAGTGTGACGTGGCTTTCTATATATAATACACACTTCTCGATGGAGATCACGTAGGGACATTGGTAAAGGATAAAGTCAATACTTTACTTGAATGACAGTTGGATTTATTATTTGTAATCACCCAAAATAACGAGACCGACTTCAATAATTTACCAATTTGAACACGACAGCGGCGGCGGCTCTCACCTCAAGTCAGTGCTTCCGTACCATCAAATTGACCACTAATGCGGCGGCGGCGGCGCCATGAGGATGAGTACTGAGAAATTAGAATGCGGTCCCAGGGCACTCTCACCTTCACTATTTAAATATCATATCACTATAATATTTAATATTTATTTTTAGAAAAAAATGGACGACAAAAATAAAAGTCCACCTTTACACACATTCATCTTAACCCTCTTTCAAACATCGTATACACAACCATCTTAAACTTGTAAATAATCTTATAAAGATCTAATAACTGTCACTAGATTAAATTTTAATCATAAATATTACAACATAAAATAATTTTAAAAATAAGATATTTTAGAATTTGTTTAATACTTTTTAAAATACTTTTAATTATAAATATTTTTAATTATAAATATTATAATATTAAATATTTTTAACATAATATATTTTGAAACTTATTCAACATTTTTTGAATACATAAGGTGGTGAGTATATCTCTATGTAAGGAATCTAACCTCCCTAACCCATCACATAGGTAGAATAATATATTTCCACGTAATAAAGACCAATATTAATAAGGCCTAGCAATAGGGAAGAATAAGTCAAATGTAAGAAGATCTAATAGAAGCTTCCGCTTCTAGAAGGATCTTCCTCTAGATTGTTCTTTTGGATAGATAGATTTAGTATAAATAGGAGTAGAGGGTATGGGAAGTTTTGTCTTGAGAATTATTGTAATAGAGCGTTGCTCTGCTAGAGGTTGTCCCCTCGAAGAGGCAAGCCAACATTGCTTCCTATCAATAAAGGTGTTATTCTGATGTTGTGGTTTCATCTATTGTGTTATTCCGTTGTTATTCTTTGCAATATCTCTGTTTTCTATTATTATAATAGATCTGGTACCTTACAAGTGGTATCAGAGCACTTCCCTTGGCAGAAAGTTGTGGGTTAATTTTTTTTAGGGTAGAGACGTATTTCGATGTCTTAAAGCTACATAGATCTGTGTTTAGCACATAAATACGTGGTCGAAGAAGCATACACGTAGGAACTATAAGCGGTACTTAAGTGCACATTGTTGGCCACCCTTGTAACCCTTATTGGTACCCCTTCGAGTGTAGTGCATTAAACATCACTTGTATACAGATCGGCCTAGATATCCTGAATCCCTTCGTAGATAAATCAATCGGCCACCTGACTACTATAGTGCCATCGAGAACAATACTCAGGAAGATACTCTCTAGTACTTGGGTAGTTGGGTAGTAAGGCTAAGGGCACGGTCTAGCCTCCTTAGTTGGTGGCCTAAGATATCAGTCGAGTACTACTATTAGACCCCACACGTATATAAGAGAGCTATAACACAGGGTAAACCCTTGTTTGTAGAAACCCTGCATACCATAACCCTTGGGACGAAAATAAAAATAGAACAAACAAGATATATTGTCACGCAATTGTGCCTCATGCATTCTAGTTGTGAAATTACTACACATTTCTTCCTATTAAGAATTTGGGCATTTCAACACTGCAATATTCTTCAGATCAGAGTGTAACTCTGCAGGAGTAAAAGAAAAGTATGGATCATGTTGCAACCATTATTTGAGCCCTATCCCATTAGATTCCTCTCTTTGCCCTGATCACAGTCATACCTATCATTTTTTAGCAAATTTTTTTCCCGTGGACTCGAACCCCTTCTGACACCCTTATTTGGGCCTTACCTCATTGGATTCCCCTCATTGCCCTAATCGTCATGATACCCTTCACCCATAACCCCTTTTTTGTATAGTCCCACCAGTCCCTTTCTGTTTTCCCTCTTCATCATGGCCCACACCCGTAGCTAAGACTTGGAAGCCCACTTAAAAGTTTGTCTCTTATCAAACTTATATTTCTCATATTTTAAACTTGTCAGATTTTTATCTTCACTTGCTTTCTATGTCATATTTTTATCTTCACTTGCTTTCTATTGTGGGCCAACCTTTCAATCTCATGTGGACATAAATTGAATGAAGTAAGTTTATTGCAAGAATTTTCTAGATTTGGAAGTAACAACCATCTCTCATCTTGAGTAGATTGTTCCTATTATTTCCATTAGTAAGTGAGAAAGGACCTATGGGTTAAGAGAATCCACCACAAAGAAGAAAAATAACCGAAGATAGGAGCTTGAAATCACCAGGTCGTCAAGACACCACATAGCCTAAACTACCATAGACCACTGAAAGAAAAAACTGCCAACTCAAATACATTGTCAAATCTAAAGAGGAAAATGAGGAACATCCCGACTCTCATTGCCATTTGAAAGAGACACCCACCACCAGCATCGAAAATGTAACAACCAAAGACAATACCAAAACAATACCAAAACAATACCTCTATCATCAATTAAATCTTGGAGGTTCATTCAAACACATCCTCAAGTAGCTTGGAAATAAATCTATATGCATTTTTGTAATAACCGTATTAATTTAAACATCAATTTATTCC
>JZKD02S1674701.1:362092-393225 GCA_000966675.3 Picea glauca
CGTTTACAAAAATATAAGTGCTGGTGTTTAAAAGCACCCAGTAGAACCCTGCTGTCTTCGACATAGGTAATCTTCATGAAATGAGTTGACCTCTGTGCTAACCCAGCGGTCAACAGGGTTCATGACATACAAGGGTTCGTATTATCTCATTTATGGGTGCCTTTGTAGAGGGTATGTTGCACCTCCATTTTCAATGCAAACTTTTTCCAAGCCCATTTAATTGCCATTAATTAATTAAAGTGGTCCCAGGTTGAAGCCAAAGTGGGACTTCTACCTAAGCATGAAAAACATTGCCCACCTTGACTCTACCCTGGTCACATTGTGCTTCCCCAAGTTGAAGACAGTGTGTGGGACTTCTACCTAAGCATGAAAAACATTTCCCACACATGCTCTACCTTCGTTGGCATGTTTATTTTGTTATTTGTATTACAGGTCCCATTAGTTTTTTGTGAGAGACATTTCATTGTCCTCAAGATCCATGGGTGAGAATATAAAAGGTTTATGATTGAATTTTATCTTTTTCCAGCTACAAGCGTCTGGGCCTTCATCCCCTTCTTCCCATGAAATGAGGTATAATCCCTCCTTGGGTCAGTACGCATGAAAATCCCAAAAGATGAGGAGTTGAAAAGGACAAAGTGTGAAAAATTATAAGTACGATCATGAATGGTATGATGACTCATCAATAATTCCTCCCAGTAGCAAACCTTTCCCCAAGGGTGACCACTTACTAGGACGCAATGTCAACCACCAAGGTGAAACAAGGAAAGGAGCATAATTTCCAAGCAAATGTTTATAATCAAGAGAAGTTGCAATGCAACATATTAAAATTCCTCAAGTATTAAAGTGACACTTACCACAATACCTGAATTGTACCTCATGGATCAAGATCCACTATCTTTCGAAAAAAAATTTCATGTGGTGAATGCCATCATAATGAATCAGAGAAGTATGGTGGTGAAGTGGGTTTTCATCTGTGTAAGTGGACATCACAAGTCAATCAATCCCTCAGAACTCCATGTCTACAACCCAAGGGCCTCAAGACATCATCTCCTTAGTTATCCCTAGAAATGGGGGATAACAGTTCCAAGAATATAATCATGGTTCCGATAATATATTAGTTATGTGGCACATGGAAAAAGGCGCTTTTGGGGTGGTTTGGAAAAAACATGGATATATTGAGCATACGAACTCAAATTTTGAATCCAAAAAATGCATGACGAAGCTGAGATTGAGGGTTACACAATGAACTGATAATCTTTCAAAATTTCCTTCCTCTGATATTGATTTTTTTTTTTTTTGTTATTCAAAGAGCGGGAAATCTAGGTGGTCAATTTTTTTTTATCAACATGTGGCTCCAACTATGTGTCAGTGACCCCCTGTGGGTTGCTAAGAATCCAAAATATTGTTTGGTTGCCTTCTCCATTGGGATATGGAGCCATATTCAAAGAAATTCTTGTAGTTTCTTCTCCATTAAGTCATCTTCAAACATTTCATCCATTTAGAAAATGCTTTATTGTGCAAAATTTTGACTGCAGAAACAAACTATCTAGAAACCAAATCTACCTACTATATGCTACTTGAAGGAAAGGGACAATCGTAGGTGTAGGTATATTTCCAATGGATCCATTCAAGCATCCAATGGATCTGTGGAATGGAATTCATAATTGGGAAAGATGTGAGGGTTTTTATCAAGGAGTGGAAATCACAGCCCAAGTAAATTGAAGTAAAACTGAGCTAAATATGACCAAAATCTGATGGCATTGTTTGGCCAACAATGCTTCGGAACCATGTTTCAATAAAATCAACTCTCGATGTCTCATGATTGTTGTTGTCTTTGGTTTGATGAAGATTTTCCCACTTGAAAACACTTTTATATTTCTTCTTATCCTCAACCACATGAAATATTCTTCGTTCATCAACCATGTTTTGAAAGCATTCCTCCTTTATGCAACGATCATGTTTCAATGGCAAAGTTACAAAGATAAATTGTCGGTGAACACTTGTGGAGAATTGTAAGCCTATATTTTTTTGTTCATCAACAACTTCACTATCTTCGAAAATAAAATATATCACCCATGGATCCTTTTGTTGCAAGTTCCCTTCTTTTGATACTTGGTAGATATCTCCTTCATTAAACTCTTCTTCAGACGAGCAATCATTATCATAAAAATCTGATATGAAGTGATGATTAATTCTATTTATCCAATGTAAACATTCTTCTTGTGGCTTGGTATAAGCTGGGTATGATATTTGAAAATCTGGTGCAAAATTTTCATCATGATTATATTGAATGAAATCCTTGTACACATCAGATGGAATTTCTTCAAATTCGTCTTTAATTTCATTAAGATAATCACTTTCAAATTGAACACATGCGAGGTTGAAATTTCCCTCCGATACAACATATAGAGGATGGTATCCTTCTTGAATTGGAACTTTGGGGTTCTCATTTTTCCATTTCAAGACTAAGATCTAAAAAACAAAAGTTCACATCCTTCATCAAGTATTTCTTCTAAATTTATTCCTCTATTGTCTTGGAAAAATTTTGGGGGGTTTACTAGGTTAGCACTGGTTTCATGAATGTTTCTTTTAATCACTTGAGCTTGTTGCATTAACTTTTTCCAGTTTCACTTTCCCTCTTTCTTCAATAAAAATCTCAGATTCACGGGCAAGGAATTTTCATAACAACTAAAAATGATAACATCGTTTGGAAATATTTCTTGAGGAATCTCGTGAAGAATCTTCATGAATCTGACAGTGAAATCTTTGACTGTCTCTTGCTCATTCATTTAGATTTTAACCAACTTCAAGAAAATAGGATATGGATATTTTCTTGGGAAATATTTTTCGACAAATAAATTTTCTAGTACCTCCCAACTAGTGATTGTTCCGAGCAGCAATGATTAAAACCATTCACTAGTATTTTCCTTTAGAGTCAAGACAAATAACCGGCATGCAACATCATTTTCATCCACATTAAATATCTCACAAGCATTGTCAAAATTAATCAAATGTTTTTCTGCATCTTCTGAAGCGTTTCCAGAGAACATTGGAAATTTTTCCATAGAAATATCTGGCAAGAGATGAAATTCTCCTTGCAAATTGAGTGGACTTTTGTGCAACCATTTCTTTCTTTGGGTACCTTATCCCTTTAATGTAACTTGAACGATTTCTGATGGGCTTGTTAGAGAAGGGAAAATAGTTTCAAAGCATGAAATAAATTCCTCAGAGGAGTCATAATATATGTCTTATTGAAATTCTTGAATCTTTTTTGTGGAGTTTCCAAGAAACTTTCCTTCAAAATATTGAGTTTCGATGATGGAGTCACCAGGGAGATCACCCTCCCAAATATTGGATTGTTCTTTGGTTCTAAAAAGGTTGTCACAATTGATTTGTGACTGAAGTTTCAACAATACGTCTTCAAGGCCATTTAGTGATTATTGAATAAGATTTTTAAGAACCCAGTTCATTTTGAATCGGTCTTTAGAACTTATTTCAAAAAAAACTTCAACCATACATCTTCTACTATTCCAATAATTTTTTATCCTAAAAAGTATTATATTTCTTGAAAACAAATCATTCCCCAGTATGTTCGCCAAAATGTCGATCTAAAATATTTTTTTACGGTGTTAAGGTAAACCTCGCGACGATATGAACCCCCCTACGTTTTTAGAGAGACGGTACTCTTCTTTGGATGAAATATTGAAAGATTATTTGTATGGTTTTGCAATGGATGTAAAGGGTGAATGATAAAGAGCAAACCCTGAGAGATCTTCCAAGAAATATAATATATACAATTTTAAAACCCTTATATATGTAATATAAATAATATCATTTGAAGAAAAGATAAGATAAAGTGTGTCAACAAAGATTTGTGTCTACAAGGTTTTGGAGTCTCCGTTCAACATATATTTTTTCTTTCTTGTAAGATAAAATGAACATGGAATCTGCTATGACTTTGCAAGAAGAATGGAAAAATGATGATGAATACATCCTTAGAGAACTTTAGAAGAGTCCATCATTAAAACTCAATAAATAATATGATAGACATACTTTAAACATCTCATGCTCAAAATATCAAGTCTTGAGAGGTCATTAAAGTTATGCCCCAAAATAGCTCTTTGTAGAGGAATCAATAATAATATCTCGCATGTGACAAATTTAACACTGTCAGAAAAAAGAAAGTTGTCTCAACAACCTCAACAATCTCAATGAAAAATTGACAAATTGTAATTAAATTGCAATTTCCTTTTTACAATGAGGGACCTTGCTCCTCTGGACATAAAATATTACAAGATGACTAAATATTTTTGAGAAATAACTGCTCAGACCCAAATCTGCCTATTTGTTTGACAATACATGAAATATTTGATGGAAAGAAATAGAAATAAGAACATGTAAGGAGGAAAGTTTTAGCAAGACAATTCAAGGAATATTGGAAGCATGGAGCTTTTCTTCTTGTAGACTCTTCACCACTGTAGAAACCTCTTACTTCCAACCTCTTGAAAATGCCTTCTCTTGTCCTTTTAAAATCTGCTTTCAATGTTTTTGAAGTAGGTAGGGTTTTCCTTTCTATAACTTTCCACCATTCCTTTTGGAATAAATATATTTTAATTTTACTTTATTGAATTCTCATTAATGAATTTATGACATTGAAATTCATGCCCCCAAGTAGGGCCACTTATTCCTTTAATAATTTTCAAATTGACTACCTTTAACAAAAGAGGACTTTGTTTTAATTTTATGAGTAATATATTTTCTCTTTCATACATTTAAAACAGTCTATATGAAATCTTCATCGTTTCATCTTTCCAAAAAAATTTGTTCAGTGCAATTTGAATTCTTGGATCTCAAGATATGAGCTCGTGAAGTCGAGTTGTCAAACAAGGCATAAAACTTAACCTAGTTTTTCTTTCAATTTCTGAGCACATCATGGCCAATTGAAGCTCTTGAAACATGTTCCATCATCTTCCCCATTGAATTACATTTTCAATGAGGTAAGGTTTGTGCAAATACGACTCCCGGATCTCAAGATATGGCCTTCAGAATATTAACGCTAAGGAATCATTGATCGATCTTCATCGGGCAACCTGGTCCCTTGATTTGAATTCACCTTCCTCCTTCATAAATTCTACTTTTGTTTATAAAAAGTTAAGACCACATGCATGGGACTCTTGGAGAATTATTGGTATATATTAAGAAGGTGTATCATGCCCCTAATGTGAGTTAGGAAGAGACTTTGGAGACTTTAGAATTCAACCTTCCCTTAAAAATTGATTAGTTAATTAATATTTTAAACACCCAGTCAACTTCCATCTCATGCCTAGTCAACATGATGAGTTAGTAGTCCAAATGTCCTCGTGTTTCTTTGCCTGATAGGTCAATAATATTCCATATTTCATATCTCCATTTGTTTCCACATGTCATAAGTTGTATGGTGCCATATGTCTACCATGTGTCATCCCTCCATAGGCTTCCATGTGTAGCATTCTCATTGGATGCCATGCATTAACAAATAGTGCACTTCCATGTGTCATAATGTGGTTGGGTGAGTAAAATCTTAGGAAATATGGTTAAGTGTTGGAGAAATGGGAGAGGGACAAGAGTTTGGAAGGAGGGATGGAGGTGAGGAAGGAGAAATAAGGGATATGCAGATATGGGGTGAGGGATGAAGAATGAGGGGAGGTGAGGAGAGTAGGCCTGCATGGAGGAGGCCTGCATGGGGGAGTGAGGAAGGATTTAAAAAAAGGGTTAAGTGTGGAAGTTCATGAGAGAGAAGAGAGTAAGGGAGTGAGGGTTAAGAACATGTGAAGGTGAGATGGGGAAGAAAGGAGTGTAGGTACGCAAGTCTTTAAAAATGGTTAAGTATGGGGAAATGAGGTAAGAGGAGAGCAGAGGGAGTAAGGGAACGTAGAGCAGGGGTAAGGTTAATGGGGAGGTAGCCCCGCAAGAGAAAATTAGACTAAGTGTGGGAAGTGGTAAAATGAGGATGGAGAACTAATAAAATGCTAAGTGTGGAGAATCAAGAAAATGAAGTGTGTTTTTAAGAAAAACATCATGGTTCCAAGAATATATTAGTTATGTTCCACATGGAAAAGGTGCTTTTTTGGGAGGTTAGAAAAAAACCTAGATATATTGAGCATACGAACTCATATTTGAATCCAAAAAATGTGGGACGAAGATGAGATTGAGGATTACACAATGAACTAATAATCTTTCAAAATTTCCTTCTTCTGATATTGAATTTTTTTTTTGTTATTCAAAGAGAGGGAAATATAGGTGGTCAAAATTTTTGTTCAACATGGACATACCTAGGACCTAGTTTGGGGCCTATCAATAAGTTTGAATAAATATTATAAGGGTCAAAAAATCCAACTTGGGCTAGCTAAACATATTCCTTACAAGTAGAAAAAGAAACATCTCCCACTCAAGACCAAAAACGTTGTCATAAATACTACACAAAGTCCCCCGAAGAAAAGAGTCCACCAATTTTTAGTCAATAATTAAAATTCCTCAATATCCCCACTAGTTGAAGTGTTAGGAGTTGAGAATTCAAGAGGAATATATCTGAATTCATGAACCTTTTGAAAGAGATAACCCGTGAGCCTTTAAAATACTTGACTTTTTGCCATAAAATATCAACACCTTTACCACCATATATGGATATATACAAGATTCAAGGTGTATGAAATCTGATTTAAGTGAAGAAACCAATAAATGACCTTCCAAGCTGCCACAAGAAAACAACTCTAGGGGGAGTCTTATTAAGACCTCATCAAGGGCCTCCATGCCCTATCTATAGTGACTAGAGTCCCTACCCATAAAATTTGGATGAGAATATGTGAAATCTTCTAATTAGGTGAAGGAATATTTTTCATTTGACACCCTTTCCCTGGTAGGGGGGTTTCAAAAACCTTTGCAGAGAGAAGCCTAAGTACTTTCATCTTCACCTCTTCCTTTGGAAAAAAATACTCACCCAACTCAAAACGTGCCTCAATCTCTAGGAGGAGCTCATGAAGCATGAGAGCTAGTTTCATTTATTGGAAAGGCTTAGAACTAAAAGAAACCCCCTCATATACCACCCTTTCCTTGCATGGAAGATAACTCGATGTGTGTGTGTGTGTTGATCGTAGAGTATGACTCTTATACTACTATTTATTGGCTATGAACCCATATTCTTTATACATAAGGAAAGATGTTAACAAGCCAAGACATAGAAGCATATGGAAAGAGTGGAGGTCTACCTCATTATGGACCAACAACATGTTATTTTAGTTGGATAGGTTTTTTTTGCACATATTTTAGCTGCATATAATGATGTAGTTGCACGTCGGGATCCTAGGATTGTATCAATAGGGGCTCAATCGGTCACCTTGAGTATTGTAGGTTTTTTCCTCCTTTGGAATTGTTATTGTTATCGCACAATTTGTACTTTCCCAAGGCCCAATTCAAGTGGATGCAAGATTGGCATAACAGGGGGTGACATGTCACTATCACCTTAATAGGAAACCCCTTTATGTTTAGGAGTATATCAAAGTTACCCCAGAGGAGACGTCCCCAGTGACCTAAAGGGATGATAAGACTAAGGCAAGAATGAAAGAAATCCCCCCTCTCACTGGTCACTCAAGTCAAAAATTTCTCCAGGTCTTTAAGAGATGAAGCAAAGTGAAAATATAGTGCACCTGCCCAGAACAAGACAAAAAAGAAAAAATATAGCAGCTTTCAAGTACCAAATGATGTTAGTGCTTCATGAGACCACAAACCTTTGAAAAATAAGCTAGCTGATATAAATTTGTAGCAATGTAATAGTTTACAACAACAATAAGTATTTTGTAACAATTGCAATAAATATGGCTTGGAATTGCTTGAAAAGACAATGAAAAGGTAGCTTTAACTAGGCAAAATGATAATCAATTGTGACAAGCAAATTTAGCAATGTCTAGCTAGCATTAAATGTTGATTTTGCAGAGAATTTGTTACAGTTAGATGGTTGTAGAAATATTTTGTAACAACAACTGTTATAGCCCTAAAATTCCCTTCTCCTACATAGATGGCATTAGCCCTCTTACTGGAATAATTTTCCAAATCACTGTTGAGAATCTCTAGTTAAAAAAACAATTTTTAGAGCATGTACGCACCCTGCACCACTACAGCCCGCATAAATACGCTTGTTGCATGCTATAAAACTCATGTACATATGCTTGTTGCACAATACATAGCCTGCATTTACCTCCAAAAGTTGCAAAAATTAAAAATTTGTAAGGAATTCGGTGGAATTCACGAGCTATTGGAGGTTTCCCAACTAATTCACCTAATATAGCCCGTCTCCCAACCGAATAACCATCCTTTTCTCATATAAAAGGAGGTATTTGGGTCTTATTTCATAACCAAGCATAAGAACAATGAAACTCTTCCCATTTTCACTTCCCTTCCTTGCCCAAGAATTTGCTACCTTTTGTGAGTTACTGCCTCAACACTCCCTCTTCAACCCCTTTTCTTCCATCCAATCCATTCCCTTTCCTTGAGGTGATAAATAGATTGTGAGAAGAGGATTATTGAAGGTGCAATTGGAGTATTGTAAAGAGGATCTTGGACCAGTTTCATGGAATGGTGGCCAACAAGGATTGTAAGTTCCAATCTTTGTTTGATGAATAATTGAATCTCTTTTCCCAGTCCCAAATGATGATGTTTTGTGAATTTTCTTTGATTTATACATAACATTTGATATCTAACCCTAATTTATGAATATAAATAGCATGTGTGTAGCCCTTGTTTGCCTAGTCTTGGATGCAGGTTAGCCTTGGGAAGATACTTGCAGTCTTTGGAGCTACATAGCTTGAGGAGATCATCACCAAACGTGGGATAAAAGGTACAATTACCGATCTTCTTGTCTATTGCTTTATTTTCATTTATTTTGGTATGTTTGGGGTAGTGTAGAAACTAGGTTGACTTTTAGATGGTCATTCGATTTGTCTATATTCTAAACCCTGATATAGTTATATGGGGATTTTCCCGCTAGCAACAACAAGTTCTAGTGCTCAGAATTCCAAGAAAACACTGTGTAAATTGGAAATTCTTACAAGTAATTTATGAATGAGTTAGGTGCAAGTTATGTAGATGTATGCAGCAAATTAATGTATATTAGTATTGTTGTATCAAATATTTGCAACAACAACAAGTTAACTAGTGAATTCGTTTAACTTAGGGTTAGTAAAAGTTAGCAAAAGGTTTAAGGAAGAAGGTTTGAATGTCTTTTTAATCAATCATTCACTAAGGAAAGTGGACTAGTGCATTTAAGGGGTAATGGAGTCTATAGGTGACGGTTTTCTCTTGAAAGTAATAAAAAAATTATTATACTTATCTAAGGTGAAGAGATGGATGGAGAAGGTGTTGGCACTTCAAGGCCTCAAACATCCAAACCCTAAATACAAATTCACTAGAGAGTAGGCAATTTTAGGCCCTAGTGAATCTTCCTTCCTTCCTTAGACTTAATGAAAAAGTATTGAGGGAAAAAATAACTAGATAATGGCTTCTAAAGAGATAGCATTTAGGGCTTTAGAAGGTTATCTAAGTTAAATCACCTTAGCAAAGTCTAGCAAATGAAGAGAAAAGAAGTAGTAACTTAATTTCTTTACTCCTAGGGTTTGTCAAGCAAGCAATTTCATAATATTTAACATGAATAAGAAAATATACCATAACCATTCAAATGAAATGAAGAATTGCAGATTTACTTACTTCACCAAGAATAATCAAGCAATAAAACCCTAGATTCCCAAGTAACTTCACCAAGAAATGATCCAAGTTGCAAATTTTAGCCTCCAAGACAAGTGTGCCTCCCTATTTCATCCAATAACTCCCAAAAAGGGCACAAATTTCAGACCACACTTAGTGTGTGATGAGTGATGATGAAAAATGAGAGTACTTTCTCTCTATTTATACAATACCAATGACCTTTAATTAATTTTAGGTCATAAAAAGGCTATCCTAGCCAAATTACATCAAAGATCCAGTTTTTACATGATTAAAAGTAATTAACCCCCAAAAATCATTTGTAAGGGTGATGTCATGCCCTTCTAGGGTGGCGTTGAGCCCCTAAGGTGAAATGTTGGGCTCCAGAAGTAGGACGTTTGGCCTCTAAAGGCCCTGGATGATGCCTACACGTGAAAATCAACTCACAACTGACATTAAGGTGCAAACCCTAACTCTAGATGACATCTAGGGTCACAAAGGTGACTCCATGGGCTCCCAAAGGTCAACGTTTAGGTGGAAGAGAAAGATATCCCTGGGTCTAGGTCTGTCAGGGTGTCTCCGGTGCAACATCCTTCTTTATTCCTGGTGAAAGTCTTTGAAATTGTCTTGCCTCTGGTCGGGGTTACAACATCCATCTATGACCTTTCAGCCCCATAAAAGTTTGAGCTAATCATTCCCCCATGTGTACCTGTCCACCGGGAAAGGTCCTGCAACAACAAAAAGTACGCCCTCCAGGGGTTCATAAGTCACAGGGATCATAACATGTAAATCACATCCAATAATCAAATTACCCAAACATGTGCATGAAACCCCCCTTTACCGAGACAAATGCTCAAAGATGTTATGCAATTTAACAAGTCAAGTTTGGAGAAGGTCTCAGGGTGTCCTATTGGGCTAATCCTCCTTAAGTTTGGGGTGTTTCCCGGGTGAGAACTAATATAGTTCATGTAAGTGTATGAGGTAATGTGGGGTAAGTGTTTGGGCATGGGTGCAGTGATAACATGGAAATGTAAGTCTTACCTATGGGTGCCTTTGTAGAGGGAGAGATGCAGCTTGTCATGGATGCCATTGTTTCCTACCCCATTCATTTCCTTTTATTCTTAGCTTCATTTCTTTTGATATTTTTCTTTTATGCTTCAAGGGAAAACATGAGGGACATTGTCCTGGCTTGGTGACCAGAGGTGACAACATTATCCACAAGCATTTCAAGGATATGATAAGGTTGGCTCATGATTAGACCCCCTTTCTCTTGCCTATCCCACCAAGAGCCACTACCCTGGTTTGGTGACCAGATTGATGGTAGTGTCATACCGCTACATGCCCATGGTCATAATAGGTTGTCTCATGATGAGACCTCCCATCCACCAACTAATACCTTGAGTGTTATTATATTATAGGTTCCCTTTTCTTACTGAGAATCATTTTACTGCTTTCTCGAGAACCCCTAGGACAAGCATATCAAAGGTTCATTATTTGAATTTTAACTCTTTCCAACTACTTTTATCCCTGGTACTTTAGCCCCTTCTTCCCACAAGGAAAGGTACAACCCTTCCTAGTGTTGCAAACCCAATGCCTGAACAAAGGTAGGGGAAAGTGAGAGGAATAAAGATGGAAAGTGGTAAGTATGGAGGGAACGGATGATGAAATTTTAAGAACCCACCCAGTAGCAAACCATCCTAAAGGGAGATCAACTTACTAGGGCATCATGTCACATTTCCAGGTATGAACAAGTCAAAGAGAATAATTTCCAAGAAAATGTTATGAAATGAAGGAGAATTAAATGCAGCATATTCAAGTGCTTCGAAAATTGGAGTGACACATACCATGATACCCGAACTCATTACCTTATGGAGCATGACTTACTACTACTTCAGGACCAGGCTAGTGTGATGGATACTAATGTTGTTGAATAATGGGAACCACTGAAGAAAAGAGGGGCCCTATGGGGCCATGCTCAAGTCATTCGGCTCTCAACAATCCATGACTAGGACCTGTGGGCCTCGAGACACGATCTCCTTAGTTATCCCTAGGGTAGGGGATAACATCTGGCTCCAAATCAGGGACATGTGCTCACCGTAGAGCACATGAGAACCTCAACATCTCTGGTATGACCTTTCCTTCTATATCTCAACAAAATTCATTAGTAATCCTTAGGGTGGTTATATCACCCCTTGTTCATATAATCATAAGCATTCATATATACATAATGAAAAAATACAATATCAAAATGAAACTACAACTATGCTAGCATGATATGCAGATGGCATATACAATGGATGCAAATTCCTACCTAATCTAACTTACATGTACTTACCTGTGAAGTCAAGTCTTCGCCCCATGATGGGGTTTAAGGAGGCTTCCACTAACTAGTAATGGTCATTTTCTTCCTTCCAACGTGGATAAATAGTAGGCATCGTTGACTGAATTCATCTTGATTCTGAAAGGTCCAAGCCAAATTTGTGCATTTCCTTTAACATTAGTAGGCTCTTTTTTATTTGTGTCCCACATCCAAACCGTATCTCCCTCTTGATACTCTTTTGCTTCAAACTTGGTTGTCTCCTGTATAACCCTAGTGTATTGTCTTGAGGGATTAGGGTGGGATTCGGCTGTAAGGACTTCTTGTTGACTTGGTTAATCAATATGTCACCATCCCCTTTCTTTAGTAACTTGACAGATCCAACTTCCTTGTCCTTATATATATTTAAGAAGTTTTGATATTCTTCCTTCTTTGGCCATTGTATCTCATAAAAATCTTCCTCTGAAGTGAAAGGCAAATCCTCTGGAGAAAATATAGTAAGGTCTTCCTTGACCATCCCATGTGTCTGACTAATCTTAGCATCATCATCAATTTCTAGTACATGGGCCTTGGCCATTGGCATATTTGGAAGGCATTCAACTGTCCCATTTTTCATAGGCACACTGATGTAAGTTAGATCCATCTCTAATGTACCTCCCAACATTGCAACAAACTTCCTAGACAAAAGAATCCCCCAAACATCAAGGACATCCACCACCACAATATCCATATGGATCACTCTCTCAAGATATTTTCCAAGGCGTACTTCAACATTCTCAACTACCTCATGAGTGGGTATGGCCCTGGATTCAAAACCACACACATTCCTATAGGGTAGTGTATCCTTTAGGCCTAGTTTATCCATGACCTTTAAAGACATCATGTTAGCACATGCTCCTAATTCATGCATACATTTGTTAAGACATTTGTTATTCACTAGTAATGTCATGAATAAGGGTGGGTTTCCATCATACTGAACCCTAAAATGGTCTACTTGTAACATAATAGGAGGGTCCATTGGTTCATCCAATACATTAAAAAAAATCCAAACCTTTCTTTTATGGATGGAACTTTGATAACTTCTCTCAAAGGGATGGTCACATGCATCTTGGCCAATGCACCTTCCAAGTCAAAATTCAAATCAATCTTATTATTCTTAGGAGAAGTTTTAGGAAGGAGTATGCTCATAGGTGGAGGTTTTGGCTGTGAAACTGTAGATCTGGTAGAGAGAGATTGGTTCATTCATTTTTTCCTGGTATACACTTGGAATTCTTGTTTTTTTAACTTTTCTCTCGACTCTTGATCAAGTTTATTGATCACCTCCATCCTACCATTTCTGGTTTCTCCCTTTATTCCTTCTTGATGTTCTTCAAGTGTGATATTAAGGCAACATTGTGGCCCTTAATGTCAGGATCGATAATATTCACTCGGTCATGTTCACCATTGTTTAGGGGGCATTCATGCTCCCAATATGACTCTCTGCATTGCAAACACCATGGGTTCTCCTCTACTACGTTTGTGGTGGATAAAGTATTAGGGACTTATTTATCAGTCTTTGGCTTGAAACCTTAATTACCCCTTTGGAATTTCCCCTTATAAGGAGGTCTAGGAGCTTATTGTTGGGATATTTCTATGTTGACAATCCTATTCATCATTAACTCTTGGGTTTTTACCATGCCATCTACAGTCAATTGCAACTTTTCCAAGATAGCACCAATATCTGAAGTAGATTCAACATTGTGGACTACCTTGGCTTTAGCATCCATTTTGACTATTGGGGTGGAGAAAGGTTCTACTCTGGACGATGATAGACTATCTTCAATTTTAGTAGCCATATCATGGGATTATTGGATTGTTCTAGGGGCTTTGTGTCTAATTAAGAAGCCTATTTGTCCTGTAAATGCCTGGGTGTAAAGAAAGAGAAGAAAATTGTTTGGAGGGTGATGGATTGTTGGGATCTATTGTACTAGTCTTTCAAATTTATCGTGAAATTCTCTAACAATTTCATTCTCAACCTTTGTGATGTTATTGAGCGTTATTAGCAGCATGTTAGGGTCTTCCTTGACACTCCATCTTTTGAGGAACACTTCCTCTAATTTATACATAGATGTAATACTAGTGTCACAGAGACCATTATACCATATTCTAGCACCATCATAGAGGGTAGCAGAGAACACTTTCATTGCTAAATATTCAACATCATCACTGATAGGATAAAGTTGAAAGAAAGCCCAGAAATTGCTCATATGATCCTCAACGCTAAGTACATCATTACCAATGAACTTAGGAAACCACTTCTCGTACCTAGGGGGCATTTGCCTAGGGTATCCTAGAATGTTTTTCATGTCTAACAGTTTAAAAGGCTTGGATGACCATTGTTTCTGGTTATTAGCTTGGTTTGGATTAAGGCTATGAGTCTGAGCGTTAGACATTGTGTTTAAGGGACTATTTCCCCCAAACAATGATTTTAGTATAGGAGAGTCTCGAGGAGGATTTCTTCTATAAGACTTGGGAGGATTGGTAAACCTCCCCGAACTCAATGGAGTTGCCAAATAATCTTCATGAAATTATCAAAGGGATGAGGGGATCACCCTCAGTGGATTCGCCAGGTAATCTTTGTGAAGAAGAGGTTTTGAGGGAAAGGCTTACAAAAAAAGTGTTGTTGAGGAATATTGACTCAGTGTTCCTGGAAATGACACCAAAATGTTATCGCACAATATGTACTTTCCCAAGGCCCAAGGCAAGTGGATACAAGATTAGCGTAACAGGGGGTGACCTACCATTGTCACCTTAATAGGAAACCCCTTTCTATTTAGGAGTATATCAAAGTTACCCCAGGGGAGACATCCCCAGTGACCTAAAGGGCTGATAAGACTAAGGCAAGGATGCAAGAAATCCCCCCTCTCACTGGTCACTCAAGTCAAAAAGTTATCTAGGTCTTTAAGAGATGAAGCAAAGTGAATATATAGTGTACCTGCCTAGAACAAGATAATAAAGAAAAAATATAGCATCTTTCAAGTACCAAATGATGTTAGTGCTTCATAATACCATGAACCTTTGAAAAATAAGCTAGCTGATATAAATTTGCAGCAATGTAATAGTTTACAACAACAATAAGTATTTTGTAATAGCTACAATAAATATTCCTTAGAATTGCTTGAAAAGACAATGAAAAGGTAGATTTAAATAGGCAAAATGATAATCAATTGTCACAAGCAAAGTTAGCAATGTAGCTAGCATTAAATGTTGATTTTGTAGAGAATTTGATGCAGTTAGATGGATGTAGCAATATTTTGTACAAATACAAGTTCTAGTGCTCAGAATTGCAAGAAAACACTGTGTAAACTTAGCATAAATCTAGTAGATTGTTTGGAAATTCTTACAAATAATTTTTGAATGATTTAGGTGCAAGTTATGTAGAAGTATGCATCAAATTAAAGTATATTAGTATGGTTGTAGAAAATATTTGCAACATCAACAAGTTAACTAGTGAATTAGTTTAGATTAGGGTTAGTAAAATTTAGCAAAAAGTTTAAGGAAGAAGGTTTGAGTGTTTGTTTGATCAATCATTCACTAAGGCAAGTGGACTAGTGCCTTTAATAGGTAATGGAGTCTATARGTGATGGTTTTCTCTTGGAAGTAATAACAAAATGATTATACTTGTCTAAGGTGAAGAGATGGATGGAGGAGGTGTTGGYACTTCAAGGCCTCAAACATCCAAACCCTAAAGACAAATTCACTAGAGAGTAAGTAATTTTAGGCCCTAGTGAATCTTCCTTCCTTAGACTTAATGATAAATTATTGAGGGAAACAATAACTAGACAATAGATTCTAAAGAGATATCATTTAGGGATTTATAAGTTTATCTAAGTTAAATCACCTTAGCAAAGTCTAGAAAATGAAGAGTAAAGAAGTAGTAACTTAAGTTCTTTACTCCTAGGGTTTGTCAAGCAAGCAATTTCATAATATTTAACATGAATAGCAAATATACCACAACCATTCAAGTGAAATGAAGAATTTCAGATTTATTTACTTCACCAAGAATAATCAAGCAATAAAACCCTAGATTGCCAAGTAACTTCACCAAGAAATGATCCAAGTTGCAAATTTTATCCTCCAAAACAAGTGTGCCTCCCTATTTCATCCAACAACTCCCAAAAAGGGGGCAAATTTCAGACTACACATAGTGTGTGATGAGCGATTATGAAAAATGAGAGCACTTTCTCTCTATTTATACAATATCAATGACCTTTAATTAATTTTAGGTCATAAAAAGGCCGACCTGGCCAAATGACATCAAAGATCGAGTTTTTACATAAATAAAATTAATTAACCCCTAAAATCATCTTCAAGGGTGACGTCATGCCCTTCTAGGGTGACATTGATCCCCTAAGGTGAAACGTTGGGCTCTAGAAGCAGGATGTTTGTCCTCCAAAGGCCCTAGATGATTCCCACATGTGCCAATCAACTCACAACTGACCTGAAGTTGCAAACCCTAACTTTGGATGATGTCTATAGTCACAAAGGTGACATCATGTGCTCCCAAAGGTCAATGTTTAGGTGGAAGAGAAAGATCCCCCTGGGTCTAAGTATGCCAGGGTGTCTTCGATGCAACATACTTCTTTCTTCCTGGTGCAAGTCTCTGACATCTTCTTTCCCCTGGCTTCGGTTACAACATTTATCTGTGGGATTTCATCCCCATGAAGGTTCTAGCTAATCATTCCCCCATGTCTACCTATCCACCGGGAAAGGTCCTGAAACAACAACAAGTACACCCTCCAGGGTTCATAAGTCACAAGGATCATAACATGTAAATCACATCCAATAATCAAATTACCCAAACATGTGCATCGAACCCCCCTTTACCCAGACAAATGCTCAAAGACATTATGAAATTTAACAAGTCAAGTTTGGAGAAGGTCTGAGGATGTCCTATTAGGCTAATCCTCCTTAAGTTTGGGGTGTTTCCCGGGTGAGGACCAATCTATGTCATGTAAGTATATGAAGTGATGCGGGGTAAGTGTTTGGGCATGGGTGCAATGATAACATGGAAATGTAAGTCTTACCTGTGGGTGCCTTTATAGAGGGTGAGTTGCACCTTGTCATGGATGTCATTGTTTCCTATCCCATCCATTTCCTTTTATTCTTAGCTTCATTTATTTTGATATTTTTCTTTTATGCTTTATGGGAAAAGATGAGGGACATTGTCCTAGCTTGGTGACCAGAGGTGATAACATTATCCACAAGCATTTCATGGAGATGAGAAGGTTGGCTCATGATGAGACCCCCTTTCTCTTGTCTATCCCACCAAGAGCCACTACCCTGGTTTGGTGACCAGATGGATGGTAGTGTCATACTGCTACATGCCCATGGTCATAATAGGTCGACTCATGATGAGACCTCCCATCCACCAACTAATACCTTGAGTGTTATTATCTTATAGGTTCCCTTTTCTTACTGAGAATGTTTTTTAATTATTTCTTGGGAATCCCTAGGAAAAGCATCAAAGGTTCCTTCTTTGGATTTTAACCCTTTCCAGCTACTTTTACCCACTGGGCCTTTAGCCCCTTCTTCCCACAAGGAAAGGTACAACCCTTCCTAGCGTGGAAAACCCAATGCCCAAACAAAGGTAGGGGAAAATGAGATGAATAAATATGGAAAGTGGTAAGTATGGAGGGAACGATCGATGACCTTTCAAGAACCCACCTAGTAGAAAACCACCCTAAAGGGAGATTAACTTACTAGGGCATCATATCACCTTTCCAAATATGAACAATTCAAAGAGAATAATTTCCAAGCAAACATTATGAAATGAAGGAGAATTAAATACAACATATTCAAGTGCTTCGAAAATTGGAGTGACATATACCATGATACCCAGACTCATTACCTTATGGATCAAGACTTACTACTACTTCAGGACCAAGCTGGTGGGATGGATATTGTTGCTGCTAAATAATGGGCACCACTGAAGAAAAGAGGGGCCCTTCGGGGCCATGCTCAAGTCATCTGGCTCTCAACACTCCATGTATAGGACATGTGGGACTCAATACATGATCTCCTTAGTTATCCCAATGGTATGGGATAACAGTTATCATAGGATTTCTACTTATACAAATCCCTTCACAAGATCCAAATCATGTGTAACAATTGGAAGTATCTACCACGATCACTTAAGAAAATACTTCCCTCATTTTAGTAAAGTAAAGAAGTCCAGAACAAGGGAGGCTTCCCTAGTGACTTCAAGGGATCAAATAGAAATATTATCCAAGTCTATAGCCCCTTATCTTGGTCACTTAGATGGTCAAGCTAGGTCTAGGTAAGGTGAAGGGACAAATTGGTTTGAACAAGGTAATTGGGAAACTGGTACGAAACAATAAACTATTCAATTCATAAAATAATCAATTACCAAGTTATAGAGCATATTAATCACCTTTAGACACTAGATAAACAATAAAACCTATTGTTGGTATAAATTTGCAACAGTCAACCAACTTATATCAACAGTAAAATATGTATAACAACAATAATAAATACAACGCATAAAATTAGCAATTGACTCTTAAAATTTAGCTTGCAACAAGGGAAACAATATCCAATTTCTAAAACAATTTTCTTACCAAGTTTTGCCACAATATTAAGTAAATTCGCAACAATAAACTACAACCCTAATGGTTGTAGAAAACAATTTGTGACAGAAACAAGTAATCCAATGATTTTTCCAAACATTAGAGTACAATTAGCTTGTAAGTGATGTCATAAATTCAATTTAAGATAGTGTTTCGAGAAAGAAAAAGTATTTAATTTAACTAGGATTTCAACCATCACTTGTAATAAACTAGATTAGTGTCATTTACTTTCCTAGGGAAAATGGAGTCAAGAAAATGCATTCAAGGAGGCCAAGCAAGAGAGAAGGTGAAGGTTTGAGACTTAGATTTATCCCCTCATAGAGCCAAGTCAAACCTCAAAGGAATACTACTAAAGTTTATCCACTTATAAACCCTAGGTGCCATCCCACTTTCTCTAGTGCATCTAGATAAGATGAAGGATTGAACTAGGTCTTTAACCTAAGGGGATAACCTCTCCTAACCCCTAGAAACAAACTTAGCTACGATAAACCCTAATGGGATAGACACTCCTCACTCTTAGGGATAATCTTAAATGCTTCAACAAGTTAAAGGTGAAAACAACAAGGGAAAGGGACAACCACTCTTAATCCTTCTACTTAGGGTTTCAAAACTTCAAATATATCAAGATATCATGCAAAATTACCACTTTAATAGAGAAAATAACCAAGATACATCAACAAATACCACATTCATTCAAAGTAAACACTTACATACAAGGTACATTAGCATGAGGAAACCTTAATTCATGAAGATTCCGCCATCAACAAGAGAACATCCATACAAAATCACTTCCAAGAGGTACGCATAGACTCCAAGAGACAAAATAAAGATAGAGCGAACTTTTCTAGAGAATCTTTGTCACTTTTGTGAGGAGTTGTGATGATGAAAAAAATGAAATGAGTGTTTCCTCTATTTATATGAGGTAACCAATAACTTTTGTCCACAAAATTGAGTAAAACAACAATGATCCATGCTAAAATTGGGGTCGACCCCTCAAAATAGCCTCTACAATAACAGATAAATGAAAATTTTCCATCATAAATCCACACATGCGGTGGCGCCAAGCTTCCAAGGGGTGAAGGAGGGCCTCCCAAGGCCATGTGTCGTCATCTAAGGTGAAAACAAGGTTGGAGAATTTCATGCCACCTAAAATCATCATGTCATGTCCATGTGGCATGCAAAACATATCATCTCCATCAAACCCTATCTCATGATGTCATCATCAAAAGCCCATTGTCCAAGGTGGATAGAGGATGCATCTCATCTCTGCATGTTGTCCAAGACAAACCAAGTGCATCTTCCTCCATCAAGTGGTTGGGTAAGGTGTGGGTGCATTGTCCAATGTATGGCCTTCCTACGCATAAGTGTGCCATCATGACCATATATGTCAAATCCAAGCCCATCTATCCATAATACAAGGTGCAGAAGGTGTGAGAACCTGTAACTGGGTGTGTCAATCCATCCAATGACTCAACACTCTGCACCACATGTGTCATATCTTGTAAAAAAATGCGCAATGTCATGGATGAAATATTGATACTGTTCAAATGGGAACTTGACACTAAGAAGGGGGGAGGGGGTTGTGAATCAATGTCACAAAAATTTGTACAATTTTCCACTTTTCATAAATTAACTGAACAACATATATCTATTTCATTTTCTCAACCAATATATAAAAGAATAAATATTTTTTTTTTTATTTAACTTGAATGAATACATAAAATCAATCTTTCAATATCTTCAACTTTAAGGAACTATGAGAGACCCAACTCTCTTTTACAAGACCCAACTTGTAGTTCTCAAATCCAACTGAGAAATGAGGAATACAATCCTCATAACAAGTCCCAGCTTGTTGATCTCATATCCAATTGAGATGTGAGGAATCCAATCCTCATACAAGATCTATCTTGTAAACAGGCACCAACCTAATAGAATGAACCTTCATTCAATCCATTATATATAAATATATATACTTCAACAAATTCAATTACACTTTCTTCTCACCATTCTTTCTTGTTTATATAGTCTTTCAACTGGTGTGAATTTGAATCATTGCATCTTTTGATTTTGAATAATTGTACCTTTTCATTTAAATGATAATATTAATCTTTAAATAATATCATTTTTCTTTTTATTCTTTATTCATAATGCTCATGAATTAACTCTCTTTTAATCATGATTGTGTGTCAGTTCTTTTGTCTTCATGAGTTGATCGCAGACATGGATCGACTCATCATATCGTTCTCATGCTTTTGTTTTGTTCTCAATTCACCAAGATATCATATTTGATCTTTTATCGATTCTCTGTATTGTTCTAGTGCTAACTTTCTGTATGCGCAAAACCACGGGCTTATTGGTATAAGCGTTGCCTCTTCTTTTACCCTTATTTCTCTATTCCATATGACCGTAGGTGGTGAACAGGCGCTAGGATAAATAAGTGCTTGATCACTTGTCAAGATCGACGGTCACGTTTTAATCGCATGTTGATATGGATGACTATTTTCACTTCGGGAATTCATCCTTGGCGACTTCCAGCCTATATAATCTTTCAAATATCCCTAAGCAGATTTCTCTATAGTAGATTGGACGGTCAATATTTTATTTGCACGATGAATGGTTCTCGTTCACTTCGAAACTTCGACGTTCAACTATTTTTCTTTGACAATCATATAATCTTCCTGAGTTTTCAATTTCCCGAAATGGTTACCTCTCACACGGGTTGATCTGATGGCTAGCATGATTCAAAAAACCAAATCAACGGTCTAGATCCAATCCTTACTCATAATTTTACTGCTTAATCCAACGGTTATGACTTAATCTACGGTTGAGATGGATGGCTCCCATTTAATTTGGAACTTTGGCTTTCGTGACTTCCAATATTTTCAATCACTAAACCTCCCGTAGTATATTTTCCCGAAACTGATCGGATGGTCATTATTCGTTCTTACGTTAGTCAGATGATCCTAGATTATCCAGAGGTTTTGAACAAATCAACAACCATGACTTAATCTACAGGTGAGTGAACGGTTCTTGTTTACTTCGAGAATTCAGAACTTCGTGACTTCGGGTATTTTTATGGTGGTGAAAATCTCGAAGTACAAAATCCCAGAGTGACTTATCTTGCTGACATCACTTGTTGACGTGTCACTGACTGAGTGGCTACCACATGTCACTTATATTCGTGACTTACGCATACCTGCAATGCCAACTACACTTTGACACTTGTCATCATTTGATTGTGCCATGTGTCCTTGCTGACGCGGTCTGCTGACATGGATCTGTTGATGTGGAACACATCCTCCTTTATGAATTACTTTGTCCTTCCACTCAACTTGATCCAATGGTTGAGAATTCTCTTGGATAAGATCAACGATCAGGGATTATTGAGGGGTCCCAACTAGCACGACATTTAAACCTATAGTCGAGTTCCACAATGGAAATTTCTCGTTGGTAGTGGAACTAATGCCAAACGTGGATCTATTGGCGGGTGGCCATCAACAGTCGATGTGGATTGCGAAATCGTAACTTGCGTGTGGTTTAACCTATCACCCAAACTCCATAATTTGAAATTGTGTGATTGTTGGTGGATCAACCACAGTCATCGATCTTTGAATCGATGAGATCTTACGGTCTAGACAAATTGTGAGATTGGAAAAAACATGTTGTTTAATTCTCCCTCCGTGTTCCACAATCAATCCCTGCCCTTTATCTGGCACTTGCGTATCCAACGGTCATGACTTGATCTAATCATTGACCAGTCCTTCAATGGTACTTCTCTTGTAATCTGACAGATCTCATGGTCGAGATATAATTCTTAGAAACTTTGACTTCCCCTCGATCTCATGGTTCCTGATTTGTCCGAGATCTACATCAACGTATAGGATTCTTTACATGCTACCTCTCCTGATATTTAGAGTGAATTCCTCTACACCTTGTTTTATGTCTTTTGTGCAACTACTCCTTAAAATTGTCTTAATGAACAAGATTCTTCCTGTGGGGATTTCGATCCCGATGGTATTTCTACAATGCGCTCTTCCTTCTGAGATTTGATTCTCTGCATATTGTTTGACATTTTCATTCTCTGCTTACTATTATACTATTGAAATCAATTAAAATTCATCAATGATAACTCATCAATGACAATTCATCAATGGTAACTCGACAATGACAATTCACCATAACAACTTATCATCACATCACAATGACATCGACTGTTGACATCAACGACAACATATCAATGAAACTATGTCCAACAAGGACGTCCTTCAAAGAACCATGTCATGGGCATCCAAATAAAATCAAAGCATGGAATTAAGGAAAATCGATGTTCACAAAGTATAAAATCCCTTAGGCCATACAAATTAAGTTGTCACTTAAGATAGAATACACATAAACAATTCGCATCAAGTATCCCCTTCAAATTTCACATTAGCTCAATATTTTATGTAAGTTGGCAAGTTTGAATATGGGAGGACCATCATTAGACCCTATTAGGTGTGCCAACCAAAAAAGGAATTAAATACCCAAGTAGAGGGAAATTTCCCAAGGGAAGCAAGAAATAAAAGAACCCTTCAAGAGTAAGTGTGATAGTCAAATGTGTTGGGATTACTTCATGTCTTATGGAGTCATTTGGTCCATTTATATGAGAACCTTTGTCGAGGGTGTGGTTTCTCTTGAGTTACCACTTTCTAGGTGCTACATTTTTCCAACCCCTTAATTTTCCTTTTTATTTTCCTTTTATCTATTTGCAAGTCCCATTTATAAGCTTTGGGACTGGAGCAAACACGGAAAGGAGCTCAAGTATGGACTGGGTTTTGAGATTCCTTTATATCATCTCTTTCTTCCTTTGGAATCATTCTTTGTTTATTATTTTTATAGCAGTTGTTGTCAACCTCTGGGCCTTTATTTCCTCTTCTCATAAGAGAATTAAACATGACTATTTTATTGAAGTTTAGTACATTGTGAAAAGCTTCGAGATGGTAAGTGTTAAGTATGGAAAGGAAACAAAACATTACCCTTGTGAGGGCCCCCTTGTTTGGGAAACTTATCATAACTTTTACTTGGAACATCAAATTTTTGTCAAACTTGTGGAATTGCAAAGAAAACATATCAGAGTACTACAAACTGAAATTTCAGATTCAAAAGGGTAGAAATTGCAAAAACATCTCGACCGGGAGGATAGAATCCAAATTAAGGGTTTGAAAGGTATGTAACTTACAATTGGCATAACATTTTATTGGAATATCTATTTTGGGTTATTCAAAATTTGTGATAAAGAGGAAAAAGAGGAGCATTAGTATTTTTTCACATTGCTCCAAGGGATACTCCAAAAATTACTTAAGCCACTAAACCTCCAGAGAGATCAATCATGACTCAAGATGAAATCCAAGATATTTATAACCAGATGGATAAGAATACAATTGAAAACAGGGAACATGTAGAGAAGAATATAGATGAAAATAAAAAGGAAATACAAAATTCCATGTCTTCCATGTTCTTTTCAGGATCTAGATGAGAGACTCCCTAAAGGAGATATCAAAATACATGGAATGCATGGAAAAAAAGGTAGTATTAAGGTTGAACAACTTGTTCATAATAAACAATGTTCAAGTGGATTTAACTCTAATAGTGCATTTAATTATGGTGGGGTTCCTAAAATTAAACTCTCCCAAGATTGAATTAAAGAAGTTTTATGGAACAAGGGTCTTTACTTGGGTGAACCAAATAGAGAAATATTTGAACTGCATAATATTGTGGATGATACGACAAGGATTCACATAGAAGCTTTGAACTTTGAGATAAAACCATATCAATGGTATCAATTGGTAGTTAAAAGGAATCCCCCTTCTTGTCATTATACTTGGGGTATATTTACAAGAGACTTAGAAGCACAATGTGGGAAAGGTTGGGAACATGGCTACTTCAGTAAATTGACAAGAATCAAGCACTTAGGTGATATTGAATATTATAATTCATAATTTCAAGCATTGGCCACAAGGGCGGATGACATAAGTGATGAAAAATTGTTGCAAGCTTACATGGGTGGATTAAAAGAAGACATTAAACATGAGCTTTTCTTTAAATATCCTACAAACATTATGGAATCTATGTAATTTTCTCGTCATATTCAATCCAAGAATAAGGATACACACAAGTCTACCATGGGAGCATACACATGAAGCAAAGATCGTTTTGGGGTTCATAGGAAAATCGTACCTCAACCAACAAGGTTGACACCTCAATAAATGGATGAAAGAAGAACAAAGGGAATATGTGTCAAGTATGACAACAAGCGCAAGAAAGGGCATAAATGTAGTGAGAAGAAAGTATTCTACATAGACAATGAAGAGGAAGAAGAGGAAGAATTGGAACCATCACAATATCTAGAGCTAGAAGTGACTACTCCAACGATATCTTGTCATGCCTTGGCCAACATTGGTACTCCATAAACCCTCAAGATAGAAGGATATATCAAAAAGAAAAAGGTAACATTGTTGATTGATTTTGGTAGTACCCATAGCTTCATCAATTGAAAATTAGAAAAAGATCTCAATTGCTTTGTGTATCCAACAATAGAGTTCCAAGGAATGATTGCATATGGAAGGATTAATATCATTTTCTAATTAAAGTGTAAAATAGGGAGTTGGTGCTTCCTAGGGTTAGTTCCCTAAAAAAGGGAGTTGGTGCTTCCTAGGGTTGGTGCCCTAAAACAAGTGAGTTGGTGTTTCCTAGGGTTGGTGCCCTAAATCAAGGGAGTTGGTGCTTCCTAGGGTTGTTTCCCTAAAGAAAGGGAGTTGGTGCTTCCTAGGGTTGGTGCCCTGAACAAGGGGATTGTTGTATCCTTTTCTAATTAAAGTGTAAAACAGGGAGTTGGTGCTTCCTAGGGTTAGTTCCCTAAAAAAGGGAGTTGGTGCTTCCTAGGGTTGGTGCCCTAAAACAAGGGAGTTGGTGTTTCCTAGGGTTGGTGCCCTAAATCAAGGGAGTTGGTGCTTCCTAGGGTTGTTTCCCTAAAGAAAGGGAGTTGGTGCTTCCTAGGGTTGGTGCCCTAAAACAAGGGAGTTGGTGCTTCCTAGAGTTGGTGCTCTAAATCAATCTTCATATAGAACTTGTAATTTGTAATTTAAGTTTATATTTATTGATGTTATTTCTGAATTTTCTTGTTGATCAATAAAGTTAATAAATAATTAATTAAAAATTGTGAAAAGTTATTAATACTAATTCACCTCCCCCCTCTCAATATTAAACCATATTCCAACAATTGGTATTAGAGCGAGTGCCTTCAACACAGTCTAATGAATGGAAGGTAGATTCTGCATAATCCAATGGATCACCAAGAGGGAATGTCTTCCAACAGAGAAACTATGTTCATAGAGAATGATTATGCATTTTGGAGTGTGTGGATGAAAATTTATCTAATGTCCCTGGGTTTTGATGTCTGGCAAACTATAATATATGGGTACACTGCACCTACTAGTCCTCCCAAAGACACAACTAGAAATAAGCTTTGCAATGACATTGCAAAATCAGTCAATGCCATCCTAGGAGGATTATCCAATCCTATATTTGTGAAAGTAATGCATTGTAAGTTAGAAAAATAAATATGGGAAAAACTAAAGGTCATATATGAAGGAAATAGCAAGGTCAAACAAGCCAAATTAAAAACCTACAGAACACAATTTGAAAACTTGAAAATGAAAGACAAAGAGAACATAGAAAAATATCTTCAGAGAGTAAATGAAGTGGTAAACTCAATCAGAGCATTAGGAGAAGACCTCAAAGATCAAACCATTGTCCAAAATATCTTGAGATCACTACCCATGAGGTATGATTCCAAGATTTCTACTCTTGAAGACAGACCAGACCTTGATAAGCTCACAATGGATTAACTACATGGGATCCTCACAAGATATGAGATGAGAACATGGCAAGAGAGACCAACAAAAGGAGAAACATATTTAAAAGCATCAAAATCAAATAATAATTAGGAGCGGATGTCTAATGAAGATCAGTCAGACATATCATATGTAGAAGAGTGCAACTTTATAAAGAAACTACAGAAAGGATCTGGAAAATATAAAGGAAAGTTACCCTTCAAATGTTTCAATTGTGGCAGAATCAAACACTTTGCTGACAAATGTCCCTATCCCAAGTAGGAGGATAGTGATGATAAATAATCCCACAACCAAAAATGCCATAAAATGGATAAAGACCAATACAAGAAAATTTTTATAAGAAAAAGAAAAACCTCTACTCCAAGGCATACATTGGTTCTTCAGACATGAATGAAGATGATGGAGAGATTCTATTTGTGGGAATGAAAAATAATGATGTTGATAATAATGAAGCAAATTATGAAGATGATGGAGAAGTAAAATTTGAAGAATAACTTATCAGTGCACTTGAAGAAATAAGGAATTATAAAATGAAGAATAAATCATTAAGAGAACAATTTTCAGAATATGAAGAAGCACAAAAGTCAAGAGAAAGAGAAGTGTCAAAGACCATCAAAGAAATAAGGAAAGTCATCAATAATTTGAAGACTCAACTCCAGGAAGCCAAAAGAATTGAAGAAGTCATTTTAAAACAACTCATTGATAGGGAACAAGACTGTGAAAATCTAGAGGATGAAATTGATATTCTAAAAGGGGAACTTGAGAAGGAAAAGAAGCAATCAAGATTTACAGACAACTCAAAAATTCTTGATAATATTCTTAAAAGTCAAAAATCACCAAATGATAAGACAAGATTGGGATATAATCAGAATTCAACCTCTACAATACAGAATATTGAAAAAAGGATGACCAGTTATGCATATGCTCTTAAAAATTCCTTGAAAAAGGAATATGAAAAGGTGAAGACAACACCATCAAAGAATATTCCTAATAAGCGTAAATCAACACCTCCCACAAAAGAAAAATAAGACAAATGGAATACAGTGACCAAAGGGTTCCCCCCTAATATATATCAACATATATTCATTGGACATTGCTACTCTTGCAATAATTTTGGACATAAGGAAATACAATGTAAGGATTATGGAAGATACAATCTTAGAAATGTCCAAAGGTATAAGAACATTAAGAACAATACAGAGAAAAGAAACTATAACTTTTTCTCTCCTTTACAAAAGTACAATGTTGAAGTCCACAAGTGCAACAACTATGGTCATAAAGCCAGTGAATGTGGACTATCAAAATATTCCATGAAGACAACTATCTCCAAATTTCAAGAAAATTATAAGAAGTGGAGAAGAAAATCTGAAGTACAAAGAAAGAAAGATAATGAAGATATGACACCTAAAATTAATGAAGTTGATAATAGGAGAATGATGGGTGAAGTACCTAATAAGGAATGTGAAAATCATAGTTTTTCTTATGAAATGGATTGAACCCAAGAAAGAAGAGTTCCTAAAAAAGAATATGACACATTTATAGATGTTGATGATGTCCTGCAAATCAATGATTCTTTAGCCAATGAAAAAAAATGCAAAAATAAAATTTTAAAGAAGAAGATGAAGAAGCCTATACTGCACAAAATAGTGTTGATGATAATGAACTCTCAGAAGCAGATCAACTAGTAGAATTGAGAAATAAATATCTTGGAAGGTTTTCAATTTTATTTTAATGATTTATTAAACTCCCCCTCAACTGAAAATGCAAACAAGAGGAAGGAATGGATTAAAGGACTGACTGCAATCTCAGTATCATGAACTAAATATGAAGCAAAACTTGATGACAAATTTGACCATTCCCTTAAAAAAATTTGGGCATTACAAACCAATGTCAATGGAATATGCTTCAGAACTTGTTTTTATATGAATAATCAAGGAAGGCCTATGAGGAATTTTCAGAATCAACGATGAAGATGTTGGTATGATAACTCATAGAAATATGTCCATAAATATGAATGAACAACTTGAACTGTGATGAAATCTTCATCAATTGGATCAAACTTAAAAAGACTATCTGTAACATCCCGCTCTTGTGCGCACTGAGCGAACTTATTCTTGAGGACACTTGTGTGCAAGTGATCCGGGTTATTATACTATTGGTTGTTTTGATTATGATTATGAGATATTGTGGATTTGATGAAATGTTATTTTGTTGTAATTACATAAATAAGTGCCATTGACTGGGTTCTCCTGAGTGTGCAAGACTCTGGACATTAAGAAAGTTGAGGCATCGATGAAACCCCTTGGACTCCGGATCAAGTCAGGGAGTGGACTGTTTGGGTTTGAATGTTGATAATGTGACATGTGTACTTATGATTATATGTTATGATGATTGATTATTATTGCTAACATGATTCGTTGATGGATGTAGGCTGACGATAACTTGCCGACATGACTCACATTTGGAGTAGAGGGGTCATGCACGAAAACCAGAGACATTGAGGGAGAGGTGTGGCAACAACCCTTCCACATCCTACTAGCACTCCCGTCGTGGATTGAACTATAGGTTAACGATTACCTAGTTTGAGAAGACCCACGATGCTGTGAGGCAAGACTGTGACAGTCACTCATGATGATTCTAAGGGGTGCGCAATAAGCCAGGGTCCTTATTCCTTAAAGGCCCTTAGTATCCCACAATATCACCTGACGGAGTATTGACTCCAAGGTTTTGACATTTACCAAATTCAGTCAAGAGGCGAGTGGTGCCCTTGGAGCATGTAGTGCGTATTGAAGGGAACATCGCACAAATAGAGGTGAGTGGCACCCTTGGAGCACATAATGTTTCTTCAAGGGCACGTCACGCAAATAAAATGGAAAGAGACGAGTGGCACCCTTGGAGCACATAGTGCGTCCTGAAGGGCACGTCGCGATTTTAACTATGATAAGTTAATAAACCTAGTTCCTAGAAAGTTATGCCTCCTTAGGACCTGGTAGGCCTTAAATTGAATGACGTGATAAGTAAAGTTTAATAAGAATTTTTCCCTTAAAAATTGTCGCCAAGCCTAGTGAATTTAAAACATAGGTCTATGTAGAAAAATTGGATAAAAATAAATAAACATGTAACAAGAAGGGGGGGTAAGAAATTCAAACTTAATAATTAAATTAAAAAAAAAAATTAATGGAGGATTAAATTTATTAAAAGGGTAAATGGTTGTTTTTAGCTACACTTGCTAAATTGATTTTTGGTTAAAAAGGAAAAAGGGGGAAACTTAAAAGAAAAAGGAAACTAAAAAAAAAATGGAAACTTAAAGAAAAAGTTGAATGCCTAACTTAGTAAGGAATCTAGCCTTTGGAACTTTATATTTATGAACTCAACTAGGAATTAAGTAAGGCGTAAGTCATTTAAGAATTGTAAGGGAATTTTGGGACACCGAGGAGCATTTTTAGGAATGCTTTTAGGTGGGTGAGGGAAATTGGAATGTTTAATTAATTAATAAAATTGATTTTTTGGTGCAACTAGGGGATCGGGTGACATGTGTACTCGGGAGGTTTTTTGAAATTAATTAAATAAAAAGGAAATATAATTAGGGTTTTGGGAAACTAATGACTAAGAAAAATCTATAAAAAGGATGGCGGAGGAGGAGTGAGGAACACATATGGCTTGTGTAACGTTACGCTGTTGAAATTTCATCTTGACTGAACTTTCTCTTGTGGGAGTTGGGATTCCCAACTCGGGTAACGAGTGGTAGCTCGACCTTGTGAGGCGAGTTGGGTGCTATCATTCTCTGGTATTGTGTGTGTGTCCCCTTTGCAGCTCGGGGGGCTCAGGGGGAATAAGAGTACCCCTAGCATTGGCTGGGAGGTACCTGTGAGGTCACATCGGTTGGTAAGCGGGATCTGGACGGAGTGCGTGTAGGACAATGACTTCAAAGCATTCTCATTTGGCTAAGGTACGCCTGTTAAAGTTGTTACTTGCAATGAAATTTAAATTACACTTGTTTATTTTACCGTACCCTGATGAAGATTTCATTGCCATGATATTTCCTTGCACATGTATTTATACGGTAATTGTAATCCCCTTGTCACTTGATTCATTTATGAACCCTTACTATCCACAGTATCCTTTATTTCTAAGTTACTGTCTATTTTCACATGGCTAAGAATGAGCCCAGACTCAAAACCTTGCCAGCGCTCTTGTATCTCCTGCCTGTGTTTTCTTACTCCTTGATTGCGCTTTTTTTTTCATTATTTGCTTCTCCACGAAGAAGATCTAGATGCATATTTGTGTTTTTATCCTTTGTTCCTTGATCCTTTAAGTTATTATTCTGTGCCTGAGCAGTTGGCCAGGAGTCGAATCGACTATCTTTCACTCCGGTGTTAAATATTTAGAATCAATTTCCCTGATTTCCTGTGCATGGATAATAACTGTAGGATAATTTCTCTGCCCCACGAGGAGTTCTCTCCTAAGCATTTATTCCCTCCTTAGCCTCTGCGATTATTTTGTTTCTTCTCTGCAACTTCGTGGTTCCAACCGACGATTGGGGTGTCACTTCCTGTTGTCTAAACC
>JZKD02S1674701.1:397593-414922 GCA_000966675.3 Picea glauca
TATATATAGGAGACTAGGAGGTATAATTACAACTAATGGCCTAAAGCCAACATAAATAAAATAACATTACTAATATAATATTCCTCAATTAAGGGGTAATGAGCCAATATTAGGGATTAACACCTCTTCTCCTTGGGAACATGCACAAATGCATCACAACCAAACACTTTGATATGTGAAACAAAAGGCTTCTTACCCGACCATACCTCATGTGGAGTCGTTTCAACTAGTGTCGACGAAGGATACATATTCAATAGATATTTTGTAGTGTCAACTACCTCTGCCCATAATTCTTGTGCGATCCCAACACCATTGAGCATGCTCCTTTCCTTGTCCATCAATGTTCTGTTCATTCTTTGAGCGACTCCATTTTGTTATAGGGTATATGGTGTGGTATTTTGTCGTGTTATGCCACATTGCTTGTAGAATTGATCAAATTCTTTTCCACAGAATTCACCACCATTTTCAATCCTCGACACCTTAATCTTCTTATCTATCTAGTTTTCTACAAGAGATTTAAACTCTTTGAATTTCTCAAAAACCTTTGATTTCTTCCTCAGGAAATATATCCATGTCTTCCTAGAAAAATAATCTATGAACGAGACATAATACAGAGATCCACCAAGTGAAGGCACTATAACAGGGCCAAACACATCACTATGAACCAGCTCTAGAATCTCATTTTCCCTTGTTGTTGCAGATGAGAACCTCACCCAACTTTGTTTTCCATATATACATTGTTCACAAAAGTCTACTTCTAAATTGCATTCAAGAAAATCTTCGACCATATCTTTGTTATGCATAGCTCAAAGTCTTTTCTCTCCAATGTGTCCCATCTTCTCATGCCATACCATGGTCGAGTTGAATTTATGATGACTTGTTGAGTCGGCTTGGATCGACTCATCCCAAGTCGATTTGAGTCAAGTCGAAGTTGATTTGACTTCAGGAACAACGGTGTTGTTGCATACAATCGAGTCGACACTCCCTAGTAACTTGTGTACTGTTCCAATCTGAAATACTTTCAGTAAGACCATCACACATCTTACCATCTTGCACGAATCCTTCTAAAATAGATTTTTCATGCACACATCACTCATCTTACTCACAGATATCAGGTTTCTTTCCAAACCTGAAATGTGTAGCACACTTGGAAGGGTTCTACTCCTCCCATCCTACAGTATCATTTGAACTCTTCCCCGTCCGACAACTTTGGTTGTCAATTCATCCCCCAGGAACACTTATCCTCCTTCATATCATTCATATTCGCATAACCATTCTCTATGTGGTGTCATATGATAGGATGCTCATGATTCGATCAACCAAACATCTTGATCCGACTGTGTACTAGTCGACTCAAAGTACACATTGCCTCCCTTATCTAGATTCGTCTTGCTCTCAGTTGATTGCTTCTGATCATATCCTGTACTAACTTCCATTTCCTTCGAATTGCAGTCCTTTTTATAATGCTCAAATTTATTTTGTTTCCATCATCTTCTTGTCGACTAAACCGGAGATTTAGATCTACCCTTCGACTTAGACTTTCTACTAGAGAATTTTCCTTTATGTTTTTCAATCGGTCAACCTCTCGCCACTAAATCATATTTATCCTTCCATGCTCTTCCTTTTCATTTCTTATGACAGTAGAGATGCAACCATGTGCTCTAGAAATAATGTGGTTGTATTACTCCCTATATCCATGACTAAGTTATCCCAGGATTTTGGCAAAGAACATAATCGGCTAATACATTTCTCCTCCTCAGTGATTTGAATATCCACAAAAGATAATTGGATTATAATGGTATTAAACACATTTAAATACTCAGTCACTAAACTTCCATCACTCATCCTTGGAAGATACATTGCATTTCTCAGAAACAGCTTATTTACGAGAGATTTCGACTGGTACAAGCTTCACAACTTGTCCCAGATTTTCTTGGTTGAATCTTCACCTAAGACATTCAGTAGTAGAAAATCTGCAAGACAAAGTTAAATCGTACTCCTTGCTCTTCTCTTGAGTTTCTCCCATTCTTCCGTCGACATATCTGTCTGCATGGTACCTAGATAGAATTTTATCCATTATTCTATATCTATAAGGAGATATTCAATTTTAAGCTTCCAAAGCTCAAAATTCTGGCCATTGAATTTTTCGATCTCTATTCTCGAGTTGCTCGCCATTTTTTAACACAATTCTTTAAATATTTCTAACTTACAACTCTTACTGAACCTAGAGTTTAGCTCAGATCCAAGGTTGTTAAACCAAGCTATGATACCACATGTTATGAAATGAGACACACTTCCACGCTAAACCTAGCAAAAGAGAGGAAGAGATATGTATCTTAAACAAGAAAGTAAATGACAAAACAAACACACAGTACACAGATATTTTACCCTAGAAACCCAACCCGGGAAAACTAGAATTCCTTGAGCGTTATGCTCCTTGTTGTCTTAATCATTTAGAATAAAATTTTACATTTCTAACCTTGGTCCACACCTAAGACACAATCGACAACATACCCTCATGCTTACATAAGAACAACCCTGTATCCAATTCAGATTACATATGCATGACCAACAACCTCTACGATTACAGACTCTTGGTAATTATCCATTCATAATCTAAAGATTGATTCATTATCTCTTACAACATTACAACATGCCTTCTTTATAGGCTTTATAGTAGGAAAAAACCTAAAGAAAACGTTCCCAAAAACAATTATAGATCCACGCAAATCATTGGCTACAAATCCCATGAATCTTGGGATTCTATTACAGTCGAATACCAAGTTGGATTACCATCGAATACCAATCGGCCTTTATTCGGCCTTCAGTCAGTCACCACACACATGCTTGTCTGCCTCATGTCATTTAACTTCTTTGACTTTACTTGGTCAATCCACCTTGACCTTCGACTTGTTTTCGATGTCTTCAACTTCGTCTCTACCCAGTCAAAACACCTCGACCTTCAACTTGTTGTCGATTCCTTCGACTTCGTCTTTGCCCATTCGAACCACCTCGACCTTCAACTTTGATTATTAGTCGATCCACCTCGACTAGACTTTCACTGCAAAGAATATTGTTGGACATAGTGTCATTGATGTCAACAGTCGATATCATTGATGTGATGATAAGTTGAGATAAAATCTTGGGAGGGTTAATGAATGAAGATCAAAGCTAAGAAGAGATGGCATAATGAATTTCAGAAGAATCATTGGAGGACTAGTCAACAGTATATAATGACCGATGTCAAAAAGTTGGACGATATGTAGAGATTAAATCTCAGGAGAGTTAACGAATGAATATCAAAGCTCAGAAGAGATGGCGTGGTGAAACTCAGTAGGTATGGCGTGATGAAACTCAGATCAAATCAATACCGTTGATGCGCAATCGTCAGATTAACGGCAAGGATGAATTGCAGAGAGCGAAAGAAGAATTAAACTACTCGCTAGTTACAATCCCGCAATCGGTCTAGATCATCATATCTCATAAACTCAAAGATCGACGATTGTGGTTCACTCACCAACAACTCACAACTTCAAATTGCGGAGTTTGGATGTCAAGTTAAATCACTCGCAAGTTGTGGTTCTGCAATCATCGTCGATCATTAATTTGTTTCGAAGATTCCACATCGACCATTAGATCAAATTAAGTGGAAGGACAGGATAAGCAGAAAGGATGAGTTCTCGATTACCCGAATTTTTTTCAACCGTCGGATCAAATAAAGTGGAAGAATAGGATAAGCAAAGTTGGAAGGCCGTTGGATTTAATCTAGGGCAAAGAATCATTGTAGATTGGTTGAGCCATCGATCTAAGATCATGATCGACAAACAACATTAATTTCGGGTTAAAATATGTGAAGAGGTTACACTTCGGGGAATCTCATTGCGGAAGAATTGGCAACTTGAAAAGTCAAAATACTCAAAGTCGTGAAATCTAAAATGAATAAGGACCATCGGATCTAGAGGATATACGATGATCGTTGGATCAGGGTTGTTGGTCAGCAGATCACCTCAGCAAGGACATGTGGCAGACCACATCAGCAATTACACGTGGCATAATCAAATGATGACATGTGTCAAGAGGAAATTGGCTCGTGCCATGTCAACATGTGACGTCAATAAGTTACGTCACTCCGAGAGAATTATTTGGGGAGTTTTACCACCAAGAAATGTCAAAAGTCTCGAAGTCCCGTAAGACAAAGTTTCAAAGTCACTCTTAGTCATCAATCTGAGATAACCTTCGGATACTATTCTGACCATTAGATCAAGGAGATGAATATGTGTCACATCAAGAGATCTTGGTCGACAAACCACGTCAGCAAGAAACTGTGACAGACCACGTCAGCAAGGACACGTGGCACAGTCAAAGAATTACAAGTGTCAATTTGAAATTAGTATTTCATGTACGTGCAAATCACAAATCTGAGTGACACGTGGCAGATACTCGGCTCGTGACGTAAGAAAGTTACGTCACTCTGGGAGTTTTACTTCGGGAGTCAGCAAATGAAAAAATCTCTGAAGTCCCAACGGACGAAATCCCGAAGTAGACATGGTTAGTCTTATCTAAAGAAACACTTCGGGAGCATTCTCATACGTCGATCTACTACAGTGGTAGGATAGTGTAAGTGGAAGTGTTAACCAACAGCAAGCGGTATGCACCATATTATGACTTACTCAGCAGTTGATCACTCCGGAGGAAAATGGAGCGGCGTCTATTCGAAACCTCCGAAGTCCCGAATACCAAAGTCCCGAAGTGGACATGAGTCATCCGTTCTGAAGATCACTTTGGGTGTATTCTCAACCATTGATCATAATACAGTGGAAGGATAGCATAAGTTGAAATAGGCAAAGTCCCGAAGTAAATGGTAGCCATCCATCTCAATGCTTGATTAAGTCTCGATTGTCAGATTAAACAATGAAAAGATGAGTCTAAGGATCAAATATGACTATTGATTTGTTTTTGTGAAATAAACCATCCGATCTGATTCGAAGGTTTGAAAAGTTGAAAACCCGAAGTTCTAAAGGGAAAATTTCCGTCAACCATTCATCTCATCAGAATATTAAATCGTGACCATTGAAATTGATAAGCGCTCAAGCGCTCATTTAGCCTAGTGTCTGGTCATCGTCGTTGGTCATATGATATAAGATATTTAAATGAAAATATAATACGTCGATGTAATTGGTAAGATCATGGTTCTGTAACTCTTGGTCACTTGTAATGGTTTGAAGGAAGCACCTCCGTAGAATTTGGTTTCTGCGATAATAACAGAGATTTGGGATCAAGTTAAAAGGATGAAATTGATCCATGATTGTGATCATTTTATGAAAAGCCTTCACGGTAAGAATAATAAACATTGATAATGGTTAAGTTAAATGAAGAGGTGTGATGGTCCAAATGAAGGGACACAGTGTTTCACACTCACGTCGTTTTAAAGAATATATAAATGAGAAAGAGTGGTGAGAAGAAGGTGTCTTTGTGGTTCAGTTTAAAAGATCAAAAACAGAAGCAGAGTCCAAGATGAAGAACTGTTCGTTCTAAGGTGTCTGTCAATGTATTATTGAAGATCAAGTAAAGAAGAAGACAAAGAAGCAGTTATGAAATCTAGTACTTGATATAAAAGACCATACAAGCAAAGGTTGCAGCAGACAAGTAGAAAGTACAACAATGGTTGCATGAGTCAAATTCAATGAAGATTAGAAGAGATTGATTTGCATTTTAAAATAAGGTTGGTTGGGTGGTGCAAGGGCGGGTTGGAGCCTACAGGGGAGTAGGTGCTTCCTTGTCAGTTGTATCTGACTAAGCAGGGGGTCGAAGACTCCTACCAATTGGTGCTAGTGAACAGAGGGAGTTGGTGCTTCCTTGTCAATTGTAACTAACTAAACAGGGGGTCGTAGCCTCCTACCAATTGGTGCTGGTGAATAAGGGTGTGGGTGCATCCTGATCAGTTGGTGTTGATTGAAAAGGAAGAATAACTTCCTTCTATGTAACTTGTAAGAAAAGGAATTTTGCAGTTAATAGAAAAGAGTTGGTGGTTTTCCCTATTGGGTTCCACGGTAAATCTTGTGTTCATAAGGGTTTGTTGTTCATCATATATTTCTTAATTGAATAATTAATATGTGTGCTTAATATTGAAGGAATTAATAAGAAAAAGCATGCAATATTGATTTAATCCCCCCCCCCCCCTCTCTCAGTATTGTTGGATATTCCATCAAATATAACAACCCAACATAATGGATCACTTTTATGTTTTCCTTTTCCATTTTCTATTATCATATTTCTCTGGTTGTAAACTAATAACTATAGAGAATACAAAGTAAAAGGATTATTTTTTCTAAATATAAGTAAAAAAATTAGCAAGCCCTTGTGATGGTGAACTATGCAGACTAACCACTAAGGTTACATATTAAATTGACTTTAACACATGTACAACACAGTGGCAGTCTTCATGATGCATTAAGACCGCCTATATCATATAACATTTGTTAATATGTGTTATAGTTTAATTATTGAATTTAATTATAATAAAAATAATAGTTATTTATTATGATCTATTGTGAGTCCACTGGTCATTGTCATTTTTCTTCTGTTTTTGGGTTATGTAGAAGTAATAGTGTTTCTTTGAATTACATACAACTATTATATTAAAATAATTTTAAGAGACACGTGTAAGTAGCTTTGCTACTGATTTTTGTTGTTGTTTTTGGGATAGATAATGCCACTATTTTTCAGACCATGATTTTTAAATGGAGATTCACATGTTTATCTAAAGTCCCTAGTAAGTGTGTTATAAATCTCTCAATGCTTTAGTTTCATACTTTTATAACGCATACAACTATAATGATACACCATGTAAGTAGTCTATCCAGATGCCCCCCTAAGCTAGACTCAGCTTGAAACAATTGGACATCTCATTAATTATTGTCACTCCGCTCAAACAATATGGGATAAAGGTACATTTTCCTTCAAACGCTCCAATAGGGATCGCCAAAGCATTCAACATACCATTAAAGTATGGCCTCTTGACATCACATAGAACCAAATCATCAATAGAGCCTGGAAATTTCTTCTAACGGTCACTCTATGGAAATATGGAAAGAAAGGAACTGTAGGATCTTCAAAAAAGAGCAGATAAACCCAAACTCAATTTGTACCCAAATAACCAAAGAAATTCAGTAACTTGTCCTAATTCAACCATGTGTTGAGACTCACAGTAATACTGAGAGGGGGGGTGAATCAGTATTGTATCAATTTTCTCAATTTTATTTTCTTTAAATTCTTGAATATTATTTCGAAGTGCTTACTTAATCACCACTGCATGCATAAATCAAAACAACACAGAAAAAACAGTGCACTAGAATTTTTACATGGAAACCCAATGTGGGAGTAACAAAATAACATATTTCTTTATGTTCTTCTGCAAACACCAACTTACAATTTATAATCTTTCACGTCGACAGGAACCCACTTGTTGCAAATAATGAGGAAAACAATGCTCACATGCACCACCCTATTACAAATGATGAACACACTAATCCTCCCATGCATCAATCTGTTACAAATGATGAGGACACCAATCCTCTCAGGCACCAACCTGTAGAGTGAGGACACCAGTCCTCACCCCTGCACCACTCTACCTCCCTGTATTTGTGTTTCTTTCATGAAAAATTCGTTACACAATTAAACCTTTCTCAAGACGTTTTCCTTCAATTCAAAAATGATCTGATATATCTCCAGTTCATTTTTTTTAAACAGTTACAAGACCTTTTCCCTCTCTTCCCATCAACTCGTTTTTTCTTGATCAGCACACATTCCTATTTATATTATCTTTTTTCGAGTTCAACATTGTATGTGGATGCATAACTGTATATTGTGGACATATATTGACCATATCAAGGTCCAGTTAGTTATATGTGGATGCACTTCTTTCTAAATTAAGTATGTGGATGCATAACAGTTGTATTGTGGACATATCTTGACCAGATCAAAGTCCAGTTACGGCTGGTCATTCTTCGACTAAATAAAATAGACCAAATATTCCAATAAATGAGCTCTAGCTCATCTCCAACAAAAGAATCTAGTCTTATTAGAGCATCTCCTCAAATTATTGCAACAGTTCAAATTTTGGTTTACAAAGAACCCAATGCACAGATAGAACAGGAGCGCAAGACTTGAGTCACAAATATTTATCCATTCTCACTTTCCCTGTAGTGCGCTCACCAAGTCGCCCCAGCATACTGTGAGTGAGACTTGGTGACTTTCTCACTTGACTGCTTCACTTCCACTCATTCTATCGTAGTCCACTCTATCTCTTGTCACACTTTCCCTGTAGTGTGCTCACCTAGTCACCCCACCAGACTGTGATCGCGCCTTGGTGACTCACTCACTTGACTGTTGAACTTCCACTCATTTTGTCGCAGTCTAATCCACTACTTGTCACACCAAATTGATCTCGTCACACTCCACTGCATAGTTCGTCACACTAGCTTAGGCACCCTGCAGTCGTTGCATATCCATCGCCACGTTATAGCACCAGCATCCATCGCTCCACTTCACAATCGTAGATAGGGAAATATGTCTTAGTCTACTCTGTTGCATTTTTCTCCGTTGTACTTCACTTTTGAACTACATCGTGGGTCATCCCCTTGACGATCCGGTTGCAGTTATCTATTATCGACAAGAATTTCTTCCCTGGCCGATCATATCTACAATCAAGTCCTAGCCATTGATCTTCTTCTGTCCCATTGATCATTTCATCCTTCGATCCTTCTACGCACTTCTGTTTTTATCCTTTCATGACTTCCTTTGTCTACACGTCATACATTTTTCCATACTTTTTGTTATTGCACACACTTATGTTTTCATCCTTTCATGACTTCCTCTATTTTGTGTCATACTTTGTGCCATGTTTTCTGGTACTATGCACACTAACCATGTCCATGACCGTTTTGGCATCAATGACAATATATGTGCAACAAACTTCCCCGTTGTCATTGATGGCAACCAAAAGAGCTTGCTTCTTTGTTCTGAAAGGTGACCAAAAGAGCTTGTTTCTTTGTTCTGAAAGGTGACCAAAAGAGCATGCTTCTCTATTCTAAAAGGTGATTTCCAAATCAATGTCCTTTATGCTAAGTTTCTCCCAATTTTAATGTGCGCAATAAACTCCCCCTTTCAATGTGTATCAACATCTGGGTTTGCTGGTTTTTGTTTGTTATTCTCCCCCTTTGACAACAATGACAAAGAGATACTCTGTGTATTCTCCCCCTAGGAAGAAGGTCCTTTGGAGGCATGTGTTAAAACATGCTCTTGGACTCTTTACATGCACAGAACCACCCTCAAACCCAATACCATCGAGAACCATTGCAATCTTCTACTGTGTGCATCTCCACAAAATCAAACTTCTTTTTATGATTAATGTAGATATTAACAATAACATCACCTAGTCATGATACAGCATCAAATGGTGCACCTGTATAAGTAGTGAACTTTTATTCATTACTGAAGAAGGGAAGACGAGATCACACCCAACCTCTATCTAATATACTCAAAGGATTCTCTTGGTAATGGCTTAGTAAAAATATCTACAATATTCTCTTTGGAAGGAACGTACTCTAATTTGACCTGATCATGAACATGTTCTCTAAAAAAATGATATTTGATTGGTATATGCTTAGTCTTAGAGTGTTGAACAAGGTTTTTAGAGATATTGATAGCACTTGTATTGTCACAAATGATGGTGACAACTTGATCACAAGGAACTTGAATCTTCTTGAGATTGTTTATTATCGACGACACTTGAGTACAATAGGATGTTGCAGTTATATATTCAGCTTTAGTTGTAGAAAGGGGAATGGAATTTTGTTTCTTGTTGAGCCAGGACACTAAAAAACTACCAAGGAAGAATGCTCCTCCATTAGTGATTTTTCTATCATCAATACTCCATGCCTAGTCTGCATCTATATAATCTCTGAGAACGAGGTTTGCATCTTTTCGAAACCACGAGCCATAATCAACGGTGCCTTGCAAGTATCTAAATATTATTTTAACCGCAAGGACATGAGTTTCCTTAGGATTGGATTGAAACATGCCTACCAAACTGATTGTTTGCATGATGTCAAGCCTTGAAGGTGAGAAAGAGTAAACTTCCTATTATAGACATGTACATGGTTTGATTCATTTCTAGAGCATCGTCATCTTTGTTGAGTTTGCAACTAGTAGTCATAGGAATGCTTACTAGTGTGCAGTTTTCCATGCCAATTTTTTTCAAGATTTCCTTGAGATATTTACTTTGATAAATGAAAAATCCTCTTTCTGATTGATGAATCTGTAGACCAAGAAAGAAAGAGAGTTCCTCCAACATACACATCTCAAACTCTTGTTTCTTTGCAGTTGCAAACTTCTTACTCATTAATTCAATGTTACTTCCAAAAATAATATCATCAGCATATACTACAATAATTAATAGGTCATTACCTTCAACCTTGATGTATAAGTTGTTATTAGTCGTTCCCTTTTGAAATCCTTGCTAGTGAAAATACTTGTCCAGTTTGTAGTACCAAGCTCTCGGAGCCTGTTTATCCCTTATAGAGATTTATTTAATCGACAGACATAATCCTTTTTGTCAGTCAGTTGAAATCCCTATGGTTCCTCCACATAAACTTCTTCCTCTAGGTCACCATTTAAAAAGGTTGATTTGGCATCCATCCGATAAACTTTAATTTTTTTGTAGCATGCAAAAGCCAAAAACACCCTGATAGCTTCAATTATTGCAACAGGGGAAAAGGTTTGTTTGAATTCCACTCCTTCTACTTGAGGATATCCTTTGCATACCAGTCTAGCCTTGTTTCTGACTATTTTTCCATATTCATTCAACTTGTTTATGTATACCCATTTAGTTCCAATTACATTCTTGTTATCGGGTCTTGGAACAAGATCCCAAGTATTATTTTTCTCTATTTGGTCTAGTTCTTCATTCATGGATTTGACCCAATGGTCATCCTAACTTGCTTGCAAAAAAAATTTGGGTTCTCTCATCGAAAACAATGCACAATTTGCAGAGCTAGATGTATCTATAATTTGTCTTCTAGTTTGTACACATGCTTCCTTGTTTCCAAGAATTTGACTTTCTGGATGAGGTTTTTGAACATACCTTGATGGTGTCTTTGGATGTGGTGTTTCCATTCTCTCTTCTTCCTATGAATGCTCTTGTTCCTGATGCTCATTCATTCTGTCATCGTGTGGTTCATTGTTGATTGGTTCATCATATGTATCATCATGGTGTTGGTGTCTTATTGGATGAAGTAGTCCTTCATCTACTTTCACATATATACTTTCAACTATCATGTGGAGTCTTTTTTTGTAGCTCTTGTACCCTTTGATTCTAGAGGATTATCCTAACATGATACCTTCATCGACTCTAGAATCAAAATTACCCAAGTTGTCGTCATTTATTTTAATGCAACATTTGCTTCCAAATATCTTGAAATGATTTATTGATGTTGATCTGCCATGCCATAGCTCATAAGGGGTTTTATTGTTGTTTACTCTTGTGTGATACTTATTGAGAATGTTGATAGCAGTTTTAATGACCTCTCCCCAAAAGATATTGGGTACTTTTGATCCATAGAGCATGGCTCTAGCCATTTCTAGAAGTGTTATTTTAATCCTTTCTACGACTTCATTTTGTTGAGGAGTTCTTGCAATAGCAAATTGTCTCTTTCTCCCATATTTTTCACAATAATTGTTGAATTCATCATATGTGAATTCTCCTCCTCTGTCTGACCTTAGGAACTTGATTTTTTAAGTCCATTTCATGTTTAAGTCCACATTTTTCTTTGTTTAATTTTTATCTTCCTCCAAACATTGGTAAAATTTTATTGTATGTATTGCTTAAAGATAGGCAACATCTTTCTTTTGCATTCACTTGTCTTGTGTCCAAAAGTATTGCATATGGGGCACTCGAGTTCATTCAGTAAAGGAGAGAAAGCAATATTGAAAGAATTTTGAACCATAGCCATTTGAGGTTTATTGAATCTCATTCCTATATTTCTATTATGTCTAAAAGTCATGCAACTCACAGCCTTATGTCCAAAACTACCACAAGAGAAACAATATCCATAGAAAAATTTTGGATGCCTTGGAATGAATAAATTACTTGAAGGAATTGGTATTTTTCTACCAACTTGATAAGATTCAAGTGTCTCTTACTTCCTTGATTCATATTTGTTTGCATGGTTGGGTTGATTCAATTTTGACTGCTTCTTATTTCATTTCCTAACTTTCTAGGTTGATTGTTGTTTCCCTTGACAGCATTAGCATAGCTTGTGTGCTTCTTAGTAGTTGACGTGTTGATGCTTGACTCTCCTTTGACAATGCTCAAACTTTCCTTATACGCCAATCCTGTATTGTCATATGGTTATCTCTGATTGTTGAGAATGTTATCTAAGATTTCAGATCCTCTTACGAATTTGATATTCATTTGAGTCTTGGACTTCTCTAGATATTTTCTTAAGGATACTATTTTTGCTTCTAGTTTTTCGCAGATGTTATCCTTTTCTTTTATCTGATTCATCAACATTTCTTCCCTTCTTTTGGCCTATTCTAGATGGATTTTTAAGATGACTATATCTTCGCTAATATCATTGTCTTTTTCTCTATAAATATGTAACTATTATTTTCTAAATGTGGACATATCTTGACCATATCAAGGTCCAGTTAGTTATATGTGGATGCACTTTTTTCTAAATTAAGTATGTGGATGCATAATAGTTGTATTGTGGACATATATTGACCAAATAAAAGTCCAGTTACGGATGGTCATTCTTTGACTAAATCAAACAGACCAAATCTTCCAACAATTGAGCTCTAGCTCATCTCCAACAAAAAAATCTAGACTTATGAGAGCATCTCCTCAAATTAATGTAGCAATTCACATTATGGTTTATAGAGCACCCAATGCATAGATAGAATAGGAGCGCAAGACTCAATTCACAAGTCTGTATCTTGTCACACTTGCTCTGTAGTGCACTCACCAAGTTACCCCACTAGATTGTGAGTGTGCCCCGATGACTCGCTCACTTGAATACTGCACTTCCACTCATTCCGTCACAGTCCACTATGTCGCTTGTCACACTTTCCCTGTAGTGCACTCACCAAGTCACCCCATGGACTGTGAGCATGCCTTGGTGACTCTCTCACTTGACTATTGAACTTCCACTCATTTTGTCAAAGTCCAATCCATCGCTTGTCACACTGGCTTCATCTTGTCACAATCCACTGCACCATTTGTCGCACTAGCTCAAGGCACCCTGCAGTCACTGCACATACGTTGTCGCACTGCATCACCAACATCTGTCGCTCTACTTCACAATCGCAGATAGGGAAATCTGTTGCAGTCTACTCAGTTGTATTTTTGTTCATCGTACATCAATTTTGAACTATGTCATGGGTCATCCCCCTAATGATCCATCTGTAGTTATCTGTTATCACCAAGAATTTCTTCACCGACCCATCATATATGTGATCAAGTCCTATCCATTGATCTTCTTATGCGCCATTGATCATTTCATCCTTCGATCCTTCTATGCACTTATGTTTTCATCCTTTCGTCTGCACGCCATATTTTGTGCCATATTGTCTGTTATTGTGTGCACTTTTTTTTCATCCTTTCACGACTTCTTTTATTTGTGTGTCATACTTTGTGCCACAATGTCTATTACTGGGTGCATTGACCATGTCCATGACCATTTTGACATCAATGACAACATATGTGCAACACCCTAGTCAGAGCAAGATTGGAACTATTCGACCCATGAAAGAGACATCCTAGAAGCCCTGAACCTTGATCCAAGGAAAACAATATTTATTCAAAAAATCATTTCAAACGCCTGCTTAGCTCCTTCTCGTTGGTCCCCCCCCCCTCCCAGGGATTTCTCAAATTAAATTTTGATGGTGTCTCCAAGGGTAACCCAAGAGCGGCTATATATGGAGGATTATTAAGAGATGAATATGGCCAAATTCTYAGAACCTGCGCTAAAAAGATGGGTCTTGACAACAATAATGTTGTGGAGCTCAAAGTGCTACAGGAAGGCCTCAGGATTTCCATCGAGGAACGCTATAAAAAATTAGTAGTGGAGGGTGATTCTTAACTGATCATTAACATGTTATATCTCCTTCAAAATGGTTATCCCCTCCACAAAATATCAAAAAGTTGGTGTCTTTCTCTCTCACTAGAGAGAATAAGCCATCTCCTTTAGCAGATCCCAGCTCTAATTTTGTCTCATGTTAGACGCTCTGTAAAAAATTGGCGAACAAACTAGATAGCAGGTGAATCCAAGGACCCTATGACCAAATGGACCAGCATTGGGATCCCTATCATCATTATTCCTTCACGGCTTAGTCCTTCGCCCTGGCCATAGAATATTGCTAGCCCCCAAATGGGGTGTCAGGGGAGTGAGACTCATCGTCGAATGTGAACATAAGCCACATAGATGAGTAGGTGGAAGAATGAACAACCAACTTCATGGTACATGGTATTAGCAATGTGGATGAGGTGTCAAATCAACCACGTAGGAAAGCCTCCACATTGACCTGGCCTGAAAGTAATAATGATCCCGACGTCGCTTTATTTGGGACCAACCCTCACCCATCCCAACGATCATTAATTGCTCAACCACAACCTCAAGCTCCAAGCCTTTGGAATCCCAATGGAATAGAAAGAGGGAGAATCAAGGTACGTGTGGCATATCCCAAGCATGCAACCTTCAATGTGAATGATACCATTATCATTTAATTTCGGTGTTAAGGGGGCATGAAGGTGGTACGCATTAGTTCTGGAATGGATACAAAGAGACTTTCGAACTCGCCAAAATGATTACATAGGGACACGATAGGATTAAGCCATCAGACTGCCTCGGGCCTTCGGACATTCAGTGCAACAGTAACAAAGAAGCTCATGATCGAGGTGGTCTTCATGACAAGAAGCACTACATCTAGTCCACCAACTTGTGGGGATTATGAGGAATAACTGAGCTCCTTGGGTTAAATCAACATCTAATAAGTATAATGGCTCCACGTAAAGGATATAGTAGGAGTTATTGTATAGGTGCAGGCTCGCCTTTTGAAACTTCCTACAGTCAGAGAGATGAGAGAAATCCCACCACTAGAATCCAACAAGAAGAATGTGCAACAACATAATCTTTCCAAGAGGCTATCCCTTAGCATATCCTAGAGAAAATAACAGAAGTTTAAGCAAACATTCTGATCCGGATTATTTTCGGCACGAAATGAGAATGGAACTATAATAAAGAAATGCACAGAGATATCGCAGATATTCAATGATATAACAGAAATGTATCAGAGATGCAACCATAAACACAGATATACAGTAATACTCGATTTCTATTAATGAAAGAAAAGTACAGAGACTGTAAAAATACAGAGTGAAATACTCGCTAGAGTGGTGGTATCTTATCTCTGAGAAGAGATGTGACGGCTACTCGCATTCCCAAGATGATGATTAAAATGAGGCTCTAAAGAAATTTTTACAATAAACAAGAATTCCAAAAACCTTAGACATCCAAAAACCTAACCTTGGGAGATGAAGCGCCAAAATTCATGTGGGCCCCGTTAGGGTAAGTTAGTACATCAACTTCCCGGGGTCGTAACTTTTGCATACGATCTCCGTTTTAGGCGTGTGATAGCTCGTTGGAAAGATATCGTCGAGGAGATTCATTTTGGAAGATCAATAATGCCTTTTGATATCATTAAGGAGATATATCCATAAAAACATTCATTTAGGCCCTCAAAATGGCCCGAGAAGTTAAAACTGCTAAAAATAGTAAATTGCCAAAATTGTCATACAACTGTTTTGAGCCAGTTGGAAAAGGTGGGTGGCCACCGATATCCACCTGGATCAATCCTCCCTCCTTAGGAAGCAATGGTCTCCATTACGTTGAGTTCCCGGGGAAGAGGGAAAAGCGTTTGTTGAATTTGCATCTTGGTGAGTTGCTTGTCTTGCTGGAGATGTCGTGCTGCTCGGTTTGTGGAAGTCTGTCACGAACCTGTTGAGGCTGAGCCTATTCATCAAGTCAAGATATATGAGAGGACGATGTGCAAAAGGAATATTTGCACTTTGTTGTAGCCTTGTCAACCTGCTTCTGTTGGATAGAAGGTACTTGGGGCGAGGTTGTAGTGGCTAAAGTGTCCTTCTGTTATTCTTTTGAATAGATTGTGAAGAAGCTAAATTTTGCAGTATGAGATACTACCTTGCGACACTTTTTTGGTGGAACAATAGTCAGAACTACCTCTGGTATTCTGTAGAGATGACCCCCCAAAGTAACAATGACACTAGGGGGTCGAGACTCATAAACAACATGGCGCTTCCACATATATGGTTGGCCCAAGAGAACATCACAGACATCCAGTCAGGAAACATCACATAATACCTCATCCTTGAAGGTTTGGATGTCGTATGGCAATCAAAATTGTTGGTTGACATGGATATCTCGTCCTTGGAAAAGACACCCGATGTTGTATGGTTGCGAGTGTGGTGTTGTCGACAATCCCAACTATTTGACGACCTCTGTTGAGATGAGGTTCTTCTGGATTCCACTATCAACAATAAAATGTAGCGGGGTCCCCTTCACCCACATTTGTGAATGAAAAAGGTGCTCCCCCTCTTCGGGATCTGTTGGTTCTTCTAGTTGAATTGTTGCAGTCGCAACAGTAGTAGTGGGGTCTACATCAATGATCTTCCCTTTACCAATATTTTTAGAATCATATTATGAATCAGGGTTCAGCTCCTTGCCTTTGATCTCGGCCACCAATGACTGTTTTGAGCGACATTCATCGGTGTTGTGCCAGGGGATTTTGTGGAACTCGCACCATTTTTTCAGTGTCCTTATTTATCTTCACATGACCCTTATTTTCCTGTGTCTTGGACTGGTTTTCGGGAGATTGTTTGTTAGGGTTTTTTTTGTCATACTTTGGTTTTTGCGGATTTGCATACCTGAACTCCCGTTTGTTCTGGTGCTTAAATTTCTGCTCAATTTTAACAGCATATCGATAAGAAGCACTGAGTGATGAGATGTCCAGAAAATCCATTTCAGTCTGGATGTATCTATGTAGAGCCCCACGATATTTCAGAACCAAATTTCGCTCGGAGGCTTTGATACCCAGCTTGGGGCGCAAGGTATTTAAGGTATTGGTGAACTCTGGAATTGCTTGGCCCCTCTCTTGCTGCAGTGTGGTCCATCTCATGTACTGGTCCTCATAGTTTCCAACAGGGTAATATTGTTCCTTTACCACATCCACAAAAAAATCCCAAGTGGGATCG
>JZKD02S1674701.1:423220-436493 GCA_000966675.3 Picea glauca
CCAACTTCCAGTTACACAGGCTCCAACCTGTATAACAAAGAACACTTGTTCTCCCTAGCACCACCCTGCCACCCTAGTTTCTCTGGCTACAACCAGATGGAAGCTACAAATTCCTGTGTTCAAGCACCCACTTGAACCTCTGAGGACAACAGTCCTCCCGAGCACCTCCCAACCTCCCTAAAATATTAAATAATGAACACACAGACAACTATTCATATAATTCTTACCAGTCTTTCTCTGTATCTGATCTTCAACAAACTGTTTTGCAATTCTTCTCTTCTTCAAAAGGTTTGCTCTGCATCCTATTCTTCTGTCATTCAGATCTTCTTCTGCTCTGCTTGTCATTCAAATTCATGCTCAGCATCTTCTCCTTTCTCCTTTCTTACTGTTTCGTTCTTTTTCCATCCAAAACAGCCAACCCAATTCAGTCTCGCTCATTTTCTTTTATACACGCTTTCTTGACGATTCCACTTCCCCTTCCAATAGGTAATACAAGGACATCTGTCTTGGCAACTGAAGCATTAATGTATGAGAAAGAACAACAGCCCTCCGATCAGTTTCAAACTTTATCCGCACCGTTAGATAATCTTTATTATTCTTTCCTTTTAAATCGGGTTTCGGCATTCTTCTTGTTCATTGTTCTTTTCACTTATAAATCCTGATACACAAAATTCCATATATCGATCAAATCAACGATCCAGGTGCAATCTTGATTCAACGGTTGCAATTGAATCGCAATATCGTGTTTCGCGATTTCGGAAGTCTCGTTGTATTTGTTCACTTGCCATTTCATGTTGCGATCCCCGAAACTCCGACACAATCTAGAATCAACAGTCTAGATCATAGCCTGATCTGACGGCTCAGATTGCATCGCCATTTCGCATATCGCGAAATCGGCACTCCTGAGGTCAAGTGACTTTGTCACTTCAAAGTTTCGATCCCCGATCCTCCGATCCCCGATTCTACGATGAAGGAAATCAACGGCCCAGATATCATTCTTGCTTTAACGGCTATGATCAAATCGCGAAATCGCATATCGCGATTTCGGGGTTTTTCGTTGTCGAGTGAATTGACCATTTCAGAGTCTCGATCCCCGATTCTCCGATGAAGAAAATCAACGGTCCATATCTCATGCTTGCTTTAACGGCTGCGATCAAATCACGAAATCGCATATTGCGATTTCGGAGTTTTCGATGTCAAGTGAATTGGACATTACAAAATCCCGATCTCCGATTCCCGATACTCTGCTGACGTCACTCGTGGTTTGACACGTGTTAAATATTGCCACGTGTCACTCTGATTCGTGACTTTCATGTGCCTGAAGTTTTGAATCTGTCTGACACCTGTCATTACCTGGTTGTGCCACATGTCCCTAGATGACGTGGTCTGCTATCGTGAGTTGGATCGACGGTCTAGATCACATGTTGATCATACGGTTCAGATTCAGTCGGGATTTCTTTCATCGTGATTTCGGGGTTTCTGTTGTAATTGTTCACAGGACTCGTGAAACTCCGATTCCCGATGACTTATCTCCTTCGCAGCTTCTGCAGATCTGACGGCTGACGGGTATCTACTTTCAATCTGACAGCTCAGATCACTTCTTCTGCACGCCTACTCCTGCGCTTAACTTATGCGCAGCTTCTCCCGATCCAACAGCTGTCGAGATTTTTGAGTGAGATCCGACGACTCTCGGTCTCTTTCCCCTGTGGGTTCCTCCTGAGCCCCTCTTGGACGTGTAAACCAACGGTCACTGACTCTTCTCCTCCCGATTATTGTTGTGCTGCTATTCATTACTATTGTCATCACTGCAACCACAACTATACTTGCCATCAATGCCAAGTATACGTTGATTCGTTGTCTGTTAACTGAATTTGCCAACATATGATACCTCCTTGTTTGCAGGACAAGGGACCCCCTACTCGCAACAATTTGAATACTAAAGTATACGGAGGTGTACATACTCTACCCCCATGGATTTGAACATATGAGCTCCTAGGAGGAAACACGTGTTCTTAAACACATGTTGTAAATAAATATTAATTTTTTGTATTTAAACTAAAATAAACATATTAATAACTTCTCGATTGTAAAAATATAATCATTATAAATAGAATAAAATATTAAATATTTATCTTTATTTCTTAGAAGGTGACTGGCAAAGATAAAAATGTCTTTGTACATCTTCCCCGCTACTTTTTCAAAAATCAAAATATGCAATTGTTTCAAGATCTAATAAACCAAATTAAAAGTTATCATCATCATATACAATTATGTTCTAATTAATAATAATAATAATCTAATTTTAAGGTCACGGCCAACCCAGAAAATAAAATGGTGTATGAGGCCCCCTCAGTGTATGAGACCCCCTTGTTTGTGGCAGCCAACCCAGACAACGAATTGGTGTATGATACCCCCTTGTTTGTGGGGCAACGGATTCATGCAATAATTTGACTACTAAAGTCTATGGATGTACATACCCTACCCTCCTCTGGACTTGAAGGTGTGACCTCTAATGAGGAAACCCATATTCTTAACCAGTAGGTCCACTCAAATTGTACATAAAATATTTTTTTTTAATCTATTCCATTTTAAAATTAAACTATTTTTATAAATTAAATATACTCATGGTATAACCAACTCTATTAATTAATCATTTTAAAAATTAGCTCTCGTGTATAACTAACTCTACTAATTAATCATTTTAAAAATTAGTACTAATATATAGAAATTATCAAAAATACATAAAGAATTGTAACTATAACTTCAATGTCTATATAAAATAATTATTTTTTGTTAATAATTATATAAAAATAAAAATTAAAAGTTAAAAATAAATATTTTTTTTACAAAATGTAAATAAAAATTTAATTAATAAGGTAAGATAATTTTATTGATGATGATGATGATGATGATTAACATCCTCTGAGACAAAATTGGTCTATCGGATCATAAGAAGGTAAGAGATTACTTGCAATTCTTTAAAATTTTGTTTTTGTGCTTGAAAAGCATTAAGAGAAGCTTTCCAAGATCACCATAGTTTTGTTGAGTTAAAAGGTTAGGAAGGTTGGCAATGTGACAAATATTTGGAAATTGAGATCTAATTTGAGTATAGGTTGGACCATCTAAGAGAAAGTCTTTTTCATCTTCAACCCTCTTAGTGTCACAAATGCGACACACTCTTTCATCCCAAGACGTTTTAGGAATTGCCCAACACCCAGTTTCATTATGTAGCTCATGAGAATTTGTTCTTATTTTAGCAATGCTTAATTTTTCTTTACACTTGTCAAAACATAGAGATATTTTTTTATCTTCTAGATTAGTGTTGATTACCTCCTTATAATACCATAATTTTATTTTTCCTTTAACTCTTTATCACACCATATTTTCTCTTTAAATTTTGATATAATAATATTTTTAATAATATTCTTATTTTGCAAAGTGATCTCTTCCATTATTCCCCTATGGCTTAGCCAAGACTATGCATATGTATGCTATCCCTGCTTAAGTCGAAGGTGGTTTTGGCTAGAGTTTGAAGCAATTTTAGAAAGCCTATTGTCTTCCATGTTTTTAATTTGTTCTTATACAATAAGTATCTAGTCATAGTTGTGCTTGTTGATGCCCAAAAGCGCAACATGAAACCCCTGCATGCAAATGAGTTGCAATGCATTATTACTTATATACATTTAAGATAATACTAAATAGGTGGGACCCCTTTTTAGGAAAACAATGATGGAGATTGTTTCTCTTATTTTTGCGCTCATGATTACCTTGCGAGAAAGATTCTACAGTTGAAAATAGACAAAGAAATTATAGCATGTTTGTATGTGCAATTGATGGATGTTGAGTGCGCTAACAATTTGTTTTGTTTTTAAAAAAGGGGGAGAAAAGGTTGTTTTAATAAGCATTTTGGTTTATTTTGCTACACCTAGAGGTTGACATATTATTCAAACTCCAAGAACAGACCTCATCGCAACTTATGATGCATTGGACTTATGGTATACTTTTTATATATTGTGGACAATTGATATGTTTTATGGAATGGCAATCCTCCGTTAGTAAGAAAAGTGGGATATGCTTTGGTGATAGGTGTTGAACATGCATCAAGTACTTATGAGATTAATGTGGGGGCAAGGGGGGCGATTCGATTTAAAATTGGAAATGTTATGTTGGTGATGAATTTGATATACATGGTTGATTATGTGTTTTATGGAAAAAAAATTGGGAGTTTGGGTGCGCTCCATACTTGGTTGATGTGGGAAACGACATGCAATTATTGCACGACATTCTTACCCTACCTCGAAGCTGCCACCTTCACTATACTCATGTTGTTTTGGTTGCTCTGGTTAGTATTTCCTTTGTTTTGCTCGGCCTTTGGAAGAATAGTGGTGCTCGTTAGCTTTCTGTCATTCTCCTTACAAGTATGTTGGCTCTTATCTATCCATTCATGAACTATAACTCTGCTCTAAATAAAATCATTATGTTGGCTCTTGGATTTTTCTTATAGAGTGTGTTTGCTTTCCAAATATTACAGTGGATGTATGTGGGCATTTTGGTTGTGCAAATTACATTTAAATGGGATTTCTTCCTGTTGCCATTTAATGTTTCAAGATGGGAAATTTGTTTGGCATTCCATTATGTTTGAATTTGTGGTTGTGTTGCGCCCATAATGAATGTTTCTTATTATGGTATGACCATTGGCAAATGATTTTGGCGAATACACTCAGTTTCACTCATTCCCTATGATTAAATTTCGAAGGGTTTTCTTTGTGAAATAAAAAGAACAGTTGGGTTTTTGTTATTATTACGTGATGCTATGCCCTCTACCCAGTCCTTGAGAGATTTTCGACCCTTCGTATTATCATTCCATTGTTTGAAAATATATTGGAGACATGTGTATTTTCCTTGCGGCCACTTTGGGAGGTCTGTAGAAAGGTTTGTTTTGGAATAAATGTGTTTTTGTTTTGCTTTGTAGCCCCATTTCAAAATATTTCTCCCATGTTCCTGCTCAGGCCTCGGGTTTTTTTATCCGATATAGGGACAGTTAGTAAATTTGAACTCTAGTTTTGATACTCGTTATGGTGTTGACCATACAGTGGGAAATATTGGTTATATCCATGAAGTCTTGGCTCGTTGTTATTTATTTATGAGGGTTTGATCGATTTTTAGGTTATATGGTTTTCAAAAATGATGACTACCAATGTCGCATTGAGGTTTCAAACCCAATCTGTTTATGCAGCAAGTATTGGGGTTGTGATATAAATTTTATATAATGAAAGGTCGATGGATATGTTTGTTTTCTCAGCCTCCCATGTTGGCTTGAGGCAATCTAGTTTCAAATGACTTTGTAAATGGTCTCCTACAAAATGTTTTGCTAGTTTAAATGGACATTTATTAAAAAAAGTAAAGAAAAAGGGGAAATGAAAATTGTAAAGTTTGGCAATCTTTGGGTTTTATATTGAGCCCTATAAAAATTGCCATGTCTTGGATTTGAATTGTTAATACAGAAAGGATTTTGGCAAATGATGGAAATGTCAATTTTAAAAGTCAATAAAGGTTATTTCATGTAATAGAACATTAATTGTCTAATTCTCGTTCAGTATCTCACTTTATGCTCATTATATGCCCACCACCTTCCCAAATACATATAATCTATTCCTTGTTCTGTTATTATGAATTTCAAAAATAAAGGGATTGGATGATAACTGGTGTTGGAAGTTTGGATATGGAGACATTGTTTCCTCTGCATTTGCTTAAACAATTTTTATTGGTTGGTTCCCGCCCATCTTACCATTTTTCCCTCATTACAAAGCCCCCCATCTTCCCAATATCCCTATCACTCCATGTTCAAATGGCAGTTGATTATTAAATTTAAAAATTTGATGGATGGATGGATTGCATGTGCTTCTGTTGTGAATGATAGAGCCAACCTTTTGATTGTGTTTAGGTAGAGTATCGATGCATGGATTGTTAAGATTTTTCCATAACATGATTGGGATATTGCTTCAAGATGAGTTTCTTTAGCAGAGGCAGCAATGGCAGAGGTGCAAATAGAGGTAGAGGAAATAATTAGCAAAAATTCCATAGAAGGCCATGATTTTCGATACATTTTGACGTTGATCTGCAAGAACTAAATCAACTTTTCCAAGCTGGGTTTTTAAATCTAGTTGGCCAAGGAATTATGCAACCTATACCTAAGAGGCATCCTTTCCATATGCCTCAGAATTTATCTAGTATCCACATCTCCCCTCATGTGTATATGCAGCCAAAACCACCTACCAATGATGGTTGGCAAGAAAGTTTTCATCAGCCTATATCTCATCACCATGGTTGGCCTATTGTGTTGTTGCCATTACCCCCTCCTCCATCGCCAATCAACCCAAATTCCCAAGATAATCATGTTGTCTCACCAGTACAGTCCTCTTATGCAAGAAAAAGGTTAAAAATTGGTGTTCCTAAGCCTGAGCTAGATAAGGGAAAAGGAGTGGCAAATCCCTCCTAGTCCTCCAAAGATTCCTCTAAATCGTCTTCTCGTCTTCACCTCAATGATATTTTCTCTCGTATCATCAGTGAGATCCTCCCACAAGGCCCTAATCAACTGGAGACTTTTTCATAGGAAAAGTCATAAATGGGATCAAAAGAGAGCTGCAGTGAAAAGATTCAAAATGACTGACACAACAAATATGTTTTTTAGTGATTTTTAATGATTTTCTTTTAAAGACAAATCTTATTGGTGTGATTAAAAATGTCTTGACAACAAGGAAATATCTAAACATTATGTTTTGGGATAGCATGAGCGTGACTCTATTTTTGGCTATATTCATGTTTTATCTTGATCTTAAAATATTTTGACTATTTAAAAGGACAGGAGCTACAAGGCGAATAATTGAGTTAATTTTGGGGGTATTATGTTTCATGTTTTGACATCATTTAAAAAATGAAAATGGAGTGACAAGGGGTCCCACCTATTTAGTTATTATTTAAATAAACCCTTATTTATATATTATTAATTATTTGTCTCAACAAATTAGTTAAGCTAATTAAGCTTAACAAAAGGAAGGTAGTTGAACTATCATAACTAATTGGCAAAGATTAAAAGCTCAATCAAATGAAGAGACAAAGAGCAAGAGAGAATAGAAGGAGAAATTTTGATATAAGGTTTGCTCTGTACTTGTGAGATACTTCCATCATTCATTCATTTTGAGTTTACTAGAAGGCTTAACCATCTTGATGACAACATGGTTTTATTGAAGGCAGCATGATTCAAAATTGAATCATATTTTCTAGTAGCTTGTCTTTAAAGGTGTATGATTTATCTTTGGCAATCTGTTTGTTCGTGTTTGTTTATGGATTAAATTTCATGAGTGACAAAGAATAATTTGCAGAGTCAAGTGACATCATTTTGTGGCAAGTTGATCCAGATATTTAGCTTCAGTTTTCATTTGTTGTCAGAGTCTCTTTGTACGGTGCCCATAGGAGGCTTCTAAATATGGCTTTGGTCCCTACCCTCACAGGGGTTTGTAAAGAGAATTCAGCTTTGTATCTCATAATGAAATCAATATAAAAATCAGATTTCGAATTTCAGTCTCACATGTGTATCTTGATGATGTTGTTCAGATTTTGCCTTTGTCCTTGTCTCTTATCCGTGTACACACTTATGTAATTTATTGCTTATTTTTCTTTCTTTTGCACAGTTACATATAATATATAAAACCAACCTTGGTCCCTCATACTTAATACATGTGGATTAAGTGGGTTTTTTTTTTAAGGCTATAAACCTCGGGTAACATTCCCAACTATCTTGCCTTAGCCTAGCAAGATCTGAAAATGCTTGAGTAAGGTCCCTCGTACCTTTTCCTCAACATTTATTTGGCGACCATATTGGGGAGATCTTTCCATATCTCTCTAGTTGATTGTATCACAATTGTATTTTATTTTATTGTTTTGTCTGATTAGTCTTTGCATGATTTTTTCATGAAACTACATGTTACGAGAAAACCCAATATTGGAAACGGTCTTGATGACCAAACCAACATTAGATTGACTTTATTCAACACTATTTTAGAAACTGCTAGTACTCGTGTTGAACTTGAACGCTCTTGGGAAGTAATTGAAAGGGACATAAATATTTATGGACGTTGGGAAGCCAGGCAAAGGAAACCTATAAATCAATAGTAACCTCCCCTTTTCCTACCTCTTCGATCTTTTATTTCATGTCCTTTAATCCTCACATTTCTCAGAGGAGAAGAAGGTTGTCCCCTGAAACTACCCCTATTTTTGAAATAGGAAGGAGGAAAATTGTCATATCAACACAACGAGGTGCTCTTAGGAGAACCTTATCTGATTCCACTAGTTCATCTCCATCGCCCATACCTATCACTTTCAACATGACATCTGCGGGTGGTGGTAGTGGCACTGGAGGTCCCTCCTCTTCGCAACCTTCTGCTTCATTAGTGATTGGTAGTATCTATGGTCATCAAGTCCCTATTCAATCCACTCCTACCATTAAGAAATATGGAATTTTCCAATTTGAGGAAGATGCTACAACCACTCCATGGCACATATCTTCTCCCTTGAATCTCTCACAAGCCACCCACCCATTACAAAAATTCAAGGATCATTTACCTAGGTTCTTGGGAAATGGTATCATTACTATGAATGAACACCTAGTAGCATTATCTAATGCTTTTCATAACATAGGGGCTAACATTAATGACACTTGCATGTGTTTATTTGTTAATTCATTCAAAGGGAAATCCACAGCATAATTCTTTGACCTCCCTCCCAAAATCCTTTCAACATGGGAAGAATTGATGATAGCATGTGGCACATGCATTTCAATGGCTCATGTTCAAACTAAGGTAATGGAGACACCATCAATCTATATTCTCCTATAGGTGAAATCCACAATTTCTCTTATAGGTTGGAATTTACTTGCACAAACAATGTCACTGAGTTTGAGGCCCTATTGTTAGGCATCGAAAATGCATATAACCTTCGTTGTGGCCACCTTACAGTTTTTGGGGATTCTGAACTTGTTGTGAATCTTATACGTAATATTTATTTACCAAGCAATAAGTTATTTAAACATTATAATCAAGTTGTTTGGATGTTGTATTCAAATATGTTATCATTTAACATCACTCATGTTAAGAGGGAACTTAATTCAATGGCTCATAGGTTAGTTTTTTTTGCAACATCTCCTACCCGACAACTTTTACCTCAAAGACCTAATTGTACGTTCCAATCTTTATATCGTCCTCACATCCCTGATAATGTAGAATCATGGCAAGTTTTCTCGAGTGATGAAGTCATTTACGCTTTCATACAAAATGAATCATTTAATCCCAAAGAAATCATCTCGGTTGAAGATGACAAATTTCCTAAAGGCTTGACTCGAAAGTTCATTTTCATTCAATGATGTAGGCAACAAGGAAACACATCAGGAAGAGGAGTCAAAAAGGAAAGTTAGTGAGACCATTTCCTTGAATATTGGGACATTCAAATCTCCAAAGATCATTAAATTAGGTGCCCAATGTTCTAAAGAAGAAAAAGCAAAATTCACAAAATTAGACCGTGAATTTCAAGATTCTTTTTGCCTGGTCATACGAGAATCTTCATGGCTTTGATCCTTCTCTCATGTAGCATGCCAGTCATATCAAGGAAGGGGTAAAACCAGTTAGGCAAAGACAAATACCTATTAACCTTGTGCTCGAAGGCACTATTAGAAAATAATTGGAAAAATTGTTGAAAGCTAATATAATATTTCTAGTTAAGTATTTTGACTGGATTTCAAATCTGGTCCATGTTCGGAAAACTACCGGCCAGATCAGATTATGTGTTGATTCTGCACATTGAATAGAGCAAGTGTCAAAGACCATTTTCCACTTCCCAATATGGAAATGATTCTACAACAGGTTGCAGGGTCTCAAATGATGTCCTTACATGACAGTTTCTATGGGTATAATCAAATCAAGGTAAAAAGGACTGATAGGTATAAAACCACATTTACCACATGCAGGGGCACATTTTCTTATGAACGCATGAATTTTGGATTATCTAATGCAAGTGCCACCTTTCAAAGAGCTATGCAGATAGATTTTGATGATATAATCGGTAATATTATCCAAGTTTATCTTGATGATTTGATTGTTTATTCTAAAAATAGGTTGGATCATTTTGGTCATCTTAGAAAAGTTATCATGCGCTGCAAAAAGTTTAGCATTTCTTTAAATCTTTCCAAATATATTTTCGATGTCACGAAGGACAAGCTCCTCTATCACATTGTTTCTTATTTAGGGATAAGTATAGATCCCAAGAGGATTACTACCATTCTAAACCTCCCTACCCCCATCTCCAAGAAATAAGTTCAATCTTTCATGGGCATTATTAATTTTGTCCGTAAATATGTTCCTGATTTTGTTGTCATGGTTAAACCAATCCATAACCCTCTAAAGCAAGATAGTTCTTTTTCTTGGATAGATGATGTCGAGAATGATTTCCTTAGGATTAATAAAGCAATCAGTTCTGCACCGGTTCTGGCAAAACCGGATTTTGAGAAATACTTTATCATATATATCAATGCCACTAAGGAAGCAATTTTTTCCATCCTCTTACAATGTGATGGCCAAAAAAATGAAAAACATGTAGCTTACATGAGTCAAATGTTATCAAATGATGAGATCAAATACTCTTATATTGAGAAACATGATTTTTCTCTTGTCAAGGCTATAGAAAAATTTCTCCATTTTATTTTGGGAAAACATACGCAGGTAAAAGTCCCTTTGCCTACTATCAAGTTTTTGCTTTCACAAACTTATCTTTCAGGAAAACTTACACATTAGCTTGCCAAAATTCAGGAGCATGATTTGACGATTATGACTTCGAAGACAATCAAGGGACGAGACTTATCCCTTCACTTAGCTCAACACCCTGAACCAAGTGAATAACTAGACGACCAAGATAATCCTCTTTCAATGTTGTTTTATATTGAAAATCAAAATCTCTCTCTATCCGAACATCCTTGGTATAAAAATATGGTGTATTATTTGCAGTATCAAAAGTGTCCAAATGGGTTGGATTCTCACCAGAGAAGGAGACTCGGCCTTGAATCTTCCAAGTAGAGACCTTTTTTTTAGAAGCTTTGTTGATAGTTTGTTACTTCGATGTGTAAATGATGAGGAACAACATAAATTATTACGTGAGATCCATGGATCATCATCTTCTCTCATTCACATCGGTGGCCATTTTTCTGCTAAAGTTATTGCTTTTAAAATCATAAGAAATGGTTATTATTGGCCTTTGATATTCCATGATTCATATAAATTTGCAAGATCCCATGATAAATGCCAAAAATTCGTTGGGAAATAACGTCTTTCTTCCATGCCTTTACAACATGTCCTCTCAGATTTCCTTTTTTTCTAAGTGGGGTCTAGACTTTAATGGTCCTATCAACCCTCCATCTTCTGCAAGGCATATCTTTATTTTGACAGCCACTGATTACTTTACAAAGTGGACCAAGGTTGTCCCTCTTAGACACGCATAAGATGAGTAGGTAGTTTCTTTTATAGAATCTAATATATTTTCCAGATTTGGCATCCCATTAGAGATCATTACGGACAATGGCATGGCCTTCATTTCTACAAAATTGACCCAATTTTTGAATAAATTAGGTGTCAAACATTTCACTTCATCTGCTTATTACCCTCAGAGAAATGGGCAAGTAGAGTCCACTAACAAGAATTTGGTTAGGATCATAAAGAGAATCATAGAAGACAAACCTCGCTAGTGGCACGCACTTCTCACTTATGCCCTCTGGGCAGACCATACAACCACCAAAGCAAGTAGGAGATTTACTCTCTTTCAGCTTGTATATGGCCAAGAGGCTATTCTTCCTATGGAGCTAGAGCTTTCCTCCTTACGGTTGATGTTACAAACTGAAGAATTAAATTATTCTAATGTTCCCCAAAGGATAAATGCATTGTTATCCCTGGAAGAACAAAGAAACTTTTCCTTGGAGAACCTAAAAAGAAGGCAACAAACGGTGAAAAACTATTTTAACAAATGAGCAAAGGTTGTTGAATTCAATATTGACAACAAAGTCCTACTATGGGACTCAGCCCATGTTGAAAGAGGGAGACATTCTAAATTCCAAAAATTATGGCTAGGTCCTTTCAAAATCACTTTTATCCTTGGCACAAATTCTTACCTTTTTAAGGACATGGAGGAGCGATTGTTTTCTTACAGTACCAATGGTTCCCACTTGAAACATTATGTGGAACCAGCTTGATCAATAGTCCTTTGTGTAAACATGACTACTATATATAATATTTTTACTATTTTTTTTTCTTACTTGGGTTTATTAAGTTTTGATTTATGTTGTTGGTTTCACATGGTCATCAGAAATAAAGTCAGGATCGGTTTTTCCATAACAATGTCATTGTGTAAGTATTGTTGATCGATGAAAATAAGATACACACAGTTGTCATGATGTCCTCCTTTGAGACACCATTGGAATAGATTTTTTCTTTCAATATTGTTGTAGTATAGTTGGTTTTGTTTTCTTCCATGTTTTTGTTCTCCCTTTCTTCCATCCATCCTGAGATTCAAGAGAATATAAGAAGAATTCTCCTTGAAATTCAAAAAAGTATTATCGGTTATGAATCTTATTCAATTGTTATACATGTAGGACCAACTCCCCTCATACATATCACTTTCCATTAGTAATTTCCCGAAGTCCCCTCGTCATTTCCCTTAAACCATCATTTTCCCCCTGTTGCATAACTATTCTTTTCAGCAGTTTTCGATCACCTACTTCTATTGGTCCACAGAACCAAACATTATGAGTTCTAAATATGTTGAGAACATATTTCCATGTGGATTCGCCAGTTTGTTGATGTCGAAAAGCACAACATGAAACCCATGCCTGCAAATGAATTGCAATGCATTATTACTTATACACATTTAGGATAATACTAAATAGTTGGGACCCTTTTTTAGGAAAGCAATGATAGAGAGTGCTTATCTTATTTTTGCGCTCATGATTACCTTGCGAGAAATATTCTACAGTTGAAAATAGACAAAGAAATTATAGCATGTTTCTATGTGCAATTGATGTATGTTGAGTGTGCTGACAATTTGTTTTGTTTTTAAAAAAGGGGAGAAAAGGTTGTTTTAATAGGCATTTTGGTTTATTTTGCTACACCTAGAGGTTGACATATTATTAAAACTCTAAGAACAAGCATCATCGCAACTTATGATGTTTATGAGATTAATG
>JZKD02S1674701.1:441652-460148 GCA_000966675.3 Picea glauca
AGAAAACGCTCATTTTTCCCACGTGCTGGAATTCTCGCACCCTAGCTATAGAGAAACCTGTGAACACCTCGCACCCTGGCTATAGTGCAACCTGCGAGAATGGGTCATTCTCACATTTTGCCTATATAGCAACCTGCGAACTTCCCTTTTTATAAGGTTTTTACATAGGAAAAAGTAGTTTCTTTTCTCAGGAGAAGTTCTTCTCCCTTCTCTCTTTAGGAACTCAGGCCACTGTGACCCCTCTGAAGACAACAGATAGGTTTACATCATTAACAATCATAGGGATGACAAAAATAATGTGTAACAACCTTTAGCTCTTTTACCGTGACTTTCTAGCCATAGGCTAATATTCTTCTCCAAAATAATTATGTATCGCTTGGCTAAAATCACGTTAGTCATAATGGTCCTATAATTAGAGGGAATGTTTCTATCACTATTTTTCAAAATAGGTACAATGAGGGTTTGTTTCCATGGTTTAGGGAAGCTCTACTTAACTGTTAAATTGAAGAGCTTTTGTATGTGAGGGATGAGGATAGACCCTCCGATTTTAAAAATTTAAGCTTGGTAGCCTTCAATGTCCTTAGCTTTCCTATTTGCAAGCCACTTAACCCTGAACTCTATGTCATCCAAAGAAAAAACTTCATCCTCTATAGGAAAAATAGGAATGGTTTCCATGGAATCAGGGAACTCGTAAAGAGTTTTAAGGTAGTAATTTTAGTCCCTTAATGGAATCAAATTATTATTTTTAGTATCGTGAATTAGAATTTGCCTCTCGAACTTCTTAGGATCAAGCTTAGATAGTTGTAAAGGATGCTCTTGCCTTTTATTTATATAATACCCTTTTTTCCTTTTAATTAGGGACTTGTGAATATTGATCTTATCATGTTATAAGGACTCATTAGAAGCATCCCTAATGGTTTTCCTAGCAATTTTACATTCTTTATCATACCAAAGGTTGCTTGTTCTATTATTCTTTTTACATGACATCTCGAAAGAGAACTTGTCAACAAAAATGGAAAGGGAAATTGTAAAATTATGATAGAGGTCTTCAATGTTGTCCTTATAACTTAGGAGATGTAATTCACTATTTAAATCCTTTAAGAATATATCAACTTTACTTATGTTAAAAAGTAGGAGCCTTTGATTATTAGAATTTTCTTCAATGGGGCTCATGTGCATGACAAAGTTTAGAGTTAGGGTTAAAGGTCTATGATCAAAGTCGGGTTCATGGTAATTTAAAAGGTCAAAAGTTACTATTTGGTTGGAAACTGGGATATTAGATATCACATAACCCACAAAAGTACTGCCTAGCTCATGAACACAAGTCATTTCGTTGGAGTTTGGTCACTTCATTACTCCATTGCAACAAAAAAAAAATTAACAAGAATGGTTGGAAATTTATATTAAAAAAAAGTTTGTGCTAATGCACTTTACATAGAGGCAAAAGCATGGCAATTCATTGAACTGTGCCGAGAGAGATCTTTGAGAAGTCTGTTGTATTCTATTCTTGAGCTTAAAATTGTTCCTAAAAGAATTGTTAGTATGCCATGTGAAGATGGCTACAAATGAAAAATAAATAAATAAAATTACTAATCATCGAAAGGACTTATTAGAAATTGTTGGTTGCTTCTGCATATGCCTGAAAAGCTGCTTGAATTGTTGTTGGAGGTTGAATTCAGTCTTCTGGGTTGTGCATTGCTAGTGTCGATGCTAGGTCTGGAGGGGCATGGTTCTATTCATTGGCGACTTTTGAATGAAAAGTTGATGGAATCCTTGATTCAACCGAATCGCTTGAGATTGCAGGATGTTGAGGACGACTGAGGGGATATCCCAATTGTTGTCTGAGCAAACTGATATGCCTGGTATTTCTATTAACCCCGCAAAGAACGATCGTGAACTCTTGATTGTGCATGTGTTCCTGAGTCTGCAATTGATTCTAGAGAGCTTCATTGCGACATCAAAGCTCATGATTCTCCGCTTGAAGTTCTCAGAGTTTTGTTCCCATTCTTTCCTCCAAGGTTTTGATTGCAGCTCTCAAATCTTGCTTTTGGTCTCGTAGCTCCTCTATGGCACAGGAGGGGTAAGAACGAGGAGCTTTTGATCTTCTCCACATGTTGAGAAGGGGACGAAGATACTCGTAGGCCTATAATTCTTTTCTGGAGTGAAAATACATCTCTGGAGGACCCAAATGATGCCAAATCCACATATAATCTGAAGAATTACCGCTTGCATGTGGGAGAATACGGGAGAAATGAAGTTCCCATGGATCAAATTACTCATCCATAGAGGATATCTCTTTCGATGATGCCATGGAAGCGATGGAAGACATCAAGGAGTGTTGAAGGAATGCACAGTATACATGCAAAAGAAAAGGGCTGATGCGGTGAGGTGTGTGGGAAAAGAGGGGAGGGATGGTCAAGGTGCCACGAAGCCAAAGGTAGATCTGCGCATCAGAGGGAAAGGAGTACCAGTTGTCCAAGACACGTGAGTGATAGGGACCGAAAAGGAGAGATAGGGTGGTAGAGAGAAGGATCTGAGATGAAAGGGAAAGTTTGAGGATGACAAGGCTACTACAAAGACGAACCTAGGCGAATTTGGGGAAATCGCCATCTTTGGTAGTCCTTAAGGAAGCCATGCATGGGACTCGATTTGATTAATGGAAAGAAGGCTTTGCTCCTTGGTTTTAGTTTATTTTTCTTATTGAGAAACTACTTGATTTTGGGAGTGGAGGATATGGAAGAATTGGATCTTACTGAATTGAGATTTCAAGGCCCTTATCTAAGATTGAATACCAAAAAGAGCTTGATTTGTGGATTTTCTAGAGCCAAGAAGTTATTTAATGATTAGTTTAGAATATCCAAGGACAATTAACTCATAAATACTTCAAGATCGTGCAATTCTTAACCCCGTATAAATTGCTAGGCTATGCTTTATTGTTGGAGGTATTCCCCAACCCCCAAAAGTAGTCCAAAATATTTTGTCCATCGAAATATATGATGACTCCCCCCGCACCTGCCGCCCCTGGGTTACCTGCAGAAGATCCATCAAAGAAAAGAATAGGAGAATTTTGTTGTCGTTTCCAGTCAAGTAATTCAGGGTCCCTTAGCCATAATTGTCATTTTTGCCTCTTAGTAGACCTAACTGGGGAAGGGAACTTTCTTGGGGAGTTTGGTCCCAAAATGTTAGAGATCCAGTATTCTTCTCTTTTTTATAGGAAACCTGGGGGATCAATTTGAATTGATCTGGAGGAGAAGACTTCAGAGATTAAGCCACACATTTTTGCAAATATGCGTTGCGGGGAGGGGGGGGAAGCTTCTCATGGAAAATGGCCTGATTCTTTGCTAGCTAGATTACCCAACATAGAAATTTGGGGATTTGTTTCCATAATAGGGAGAAGAGTTTCTTATTTTTGAAATTTCTAGCATATCTCTGTTTTCAAGAAACGAACATTTCATTCCAGTTCTCTGGTGGAAAATTTTGGGGGGAGAGGGGTAGGAAAATAAGGTTCCAAAGTTTAGAAGAGTAAGAACAATCCAAGAAAAGGTGATGGATGGACTCTAAGGCTACAAGGCAGAGTGGGCAATGTGAAGGACCCATTATTCCACGTTTTTGCAAGTTCTTCACAGTTAGGATTTTCCATATACCATCAACCAACAGAAAATGTTGACTTTGGGAAGAGAAGGACCTAACCAAATCTCTTTCTAGATTCTGGAGACTGGAGGACCTTGAGAGGGAGATTGGAGGAAAGAGTAGGTTGCTTTAACTAAGTATATTGAGAGGCCCCAACTGTGGGAGTCAATTTTGTGAGAGTTAAAAGGGAGCACAACTTGCCAACATATTGTAGAGAAGAGAGACCAAAGGGAGAACATGGGAAGGGGTGTCCAGTGGCTTCCAATTGATCCAGTCGCCATCAGGGGCCCAAATGCAGAAGTCTTGAAGAAAGATAAGACCTTTGGAGTAGCACCAATCCTTCAAGGGGCAGAAAGAGTCTTGTCTTCCTAATGGTTCTAGATCCAAGATACGGTCGACCCAAACATTTATCTGAGATCCATTTCCAGGGGCCCAAGAGAGTTTTGATTTGATAAGACGAGCGAATTGTTTCAAGAGACGCAAAATTGGGGAGACAGGAAGCTGGGTAGGGGAAGCATCCAAGCAGCGAAGTCTTGGGATGTTGAAATATTTAGCGACCAGAGCAGCTTTCCACCATTCTGGAGGCCCTGAGATAACATGTCAGGCAATTTTTTCTCCCAAATCTGAATTCATTAGACTTGGGTCTCTAATGGCTAGACCACCTTTGTTGAAAGGTTTGAAAACATGTTTCCATTTGAGAAGATGGAATTTATTTGTATTAGTTTTTCCCCCAGCCCAAACGAAACTTCAAAGAGCTTTGGAAATTTTTTCGAGAATACCTTTGGGGTCGAGTAGCCTGGAACATTAAAAGATGGATAGAGAGGAGAGGACAAACTTTAGGAGCATCGATTTTCCAGTTGGGTTAAGCCAACGTCCCCCCCATCTTTGGATTCGTGAGAGGATTTTGTCAATGATATCCTGTCAGGCAAACTAACCATTGGAATTTAGGAAAATAGGAATTCCTAGATATTTGAAATGAGTCCAAGTGATAATGAAGGGAAATCCGAAGATTTTGGAGATGAGATCTTTGATGTGTCCCAGAACATTCTAATCATATATCTTACATTTGGAATTGTTCATTTTACCTTTATAAGCAGAGAGAAAGGACTCTAGAATTTTCTGAAAACATTTGGTGATGATTGTAGTAGCCACCCCCAAGAGAAGAGTATCATCACCAAATTGGGAGTGATTTAATTCCTTGGCCCCCCGAGCTATAAGTAAAGCAGGAAGCCTGTCAATCCTTCTTTCTTATTCCAATTTCTAATTGAGGGAATTAACTAAAAGGATATCTAGGTAGGCGGAAGAGGGAAACCTTTTCTTAGGCCTCTTCTAGCTTTGAAGAAATGGGAGGGACTACCATTTACCAGGGGGGTTATCCAAGGAGAACCAATGCAAGCCTTGATCCAATTGATAAAATCATCTGAGAACCCATATGCTTCAAGAACTAAAAAAAAGAAAAGAATGTTTGACATGGTCAAAGGCATTTGTCATATCCAATTTGATAACCATTCTCGGGTCTTTGTTTCTCCTGTTGGAATGAATTTCTTCCTATACCAGTACTATATTGTCTATAATCTGTTTATTTTTTAGAAACGCTCCCTGATTTTCTGTAATAAGCTTGGAAAGAAAAAGTTTTAAGCGGTTTCCTATGATTTTTGTGAGAATTTTGTAAGAAGAGTTGCAGGGGGGAATTGGACGAAAGTGAGAGAAGTTTGAAGGATTTGTTTCTTTAGGAATGAGGGCTAAGAAGGTTGAGTTTGTGGCACCTCCTAGTTTATGTTTTTGCAGAGTATAGTTCAACATTTTTTTGAGATATCTCTTTATAATGGCCCAGAAATGGCGATAAAACCTAATTGGGAAGCCGTCAGGCCTTGGGGAGTTGTCTGGGTCCATTTCCCACACCGCTTTGACGATTTCCTCTTCTGATATCCCCTTCACTAGTTGGAAATTGTTGTGTTCAAAGACAAGTCTGGGATATTATCAAGCATTACTTGTGTGTCTTCCTTCGATCCTTCTTCATTAGGTTGTTGATAAATTAACTCAAAGTGTTTTGACATTGCTTCCTTGACTTGTTCAAAGATATCCAGTTGCTTCCCAGAGCTTGAAAGGATACTTGTAACTGTATTTTTCTTCCTTTTATTTTGAGCTTGCTTGTGGAAGAAGGAAGTGTTTGAAACCCCTCCTTTTAACCATAGACTTCTCGACCTCAGTCTCCAATGCTCTTCTTTCTTGCACATAGAGGAGTGAAGTTCTTGATTGTCTTATTTTTCTTGTGTCAGAGGCATTTATGTGACTTCCTCTTCTTCTATTCTCTATTGGATACCTGAAAGGATCCCAACCTTCTCTATTATTTCTTGATGAAGAGGAGTGAAGGAGGATTTCACCTAATCTTTGAGAGTTAGTTTTACTGCTTTTAGCTTGCTTTCCCAGATGCAATTAGGGGACCCAAAAAGGGGAAGGACCACGGTTTTTGAATGAGAGAGGGAACAAAGGGATTGTCGATCCAAAGTGGGTTAAAACAGAAGGGAAGGGGACAAAAGTTCTGAGGATTACTGAAAATCAAAGAGATACGCTTATGATCATAAATGGATGAAGGGAGAATAAGGGAGGAGATTTTGAAGGAGGAGAGGAGGAAATTGTTATTGATAAGGAAACAATCCAAGCATGAAGCTATGTGGCTAAGACCAAAGCACCTGTTGTTCCAGGTGTATTTCCCTTTAGTGGGTTTAATATCTTGGAGGTCCCAGTCCGAAATGAGATCATAGAGTTTTTCATAGAAAGGGTCTTTGACTATACTTCCTCCTTTTTTGTTCTCCTGAGTTAAGGTGAGTATTGAAGTCACCCCCAATTTTTGAGTGTGAATAGGGAGGTCCAGCAAATTACTTTTTCATCATAGATATTAGGCATATAGATGTTGATGAATGAGACAAGATTGTTGGATTCTTTATTTTTAAGAACTATGAGAAGCCAATGTTGAGTGGTTTGTGTTACCTCAAAATTCCAGATCTGCTCATCCCAGAGAGTGGCAATTCCATCGGAGGTGCCGTGTGAATTTACAGCCGCTCCACCGCAGTTTTTGAAGACTTTTTTGTTGTTCCTAACATAATTGTTTCCTCCATGTTTGTCTCCATAAGGAGAATTACAGAGGGTTTGGCTGTAGCAATAAGATATTTTAGGGCTTTAACTTTGGATCTATTAGCAAATCCCCTGCAATTCCAGGAGAGAAAATTCATTGACGAGGAGTGGAAGAGGCTCAGCTACCAGGGGTCAGAAGATATGAAAATTTATTTCCTCTTCTGGGATTTGAGATGTTCATTGAGATTTCTATGGATTGTTGTTTTCCTTGGGCCTTCTCCTTTGACGCCACCTCTTCTCTGACTTCTTTGTTATATCTGCGCCCAGACTTTATGGGTTTTTCCAATGGGAATTCCCCTTCTTCCATTTCTTGATTTGACTGTGTCTTCGAAGGGGGGGCTCCTGGGATGGATTTTCCCTGAGTTCTTTAGGATCCTCGTCTTGTTTGACTTCATGAAAAAATTCCTATTCTTCTAAATCTTTAGTTATTCTTTCTAGAGCTGAAGAGGTAGAATGGGACAAAGGTTCCAACACTGGACCGACTCGAAGATCTTACCTAGAAGAGGGTTCGCTTAGAATTTCAAAAGAGTTTCGCGAAGGGGAAGAGGGGAATGATAGAGGAAGGAATGTGGGAGGGTTTCTTTGGAGGATGTTTTTCAGTTATTGGAGGGTTCTAACGAGAGGTTCCCACTTTGGGAGTGGACCATGAAGAACCAAGGATGGATAAAACACCTTTGCCAGAATTATCTTTTTTTCCTTACTTGTTGCCATCCTTCTTCCTGTTGTGGAGTATCTATTTCCTGAGATTGTTTGTTATTCAGACAATTTCTGGAAGAATGGTCGTATTCATGACAACTCTTGCATTTGAATGGGAGTTGTTCATAATCCATCTTTTGAATGTAAGTCCAATCATCCAACCTTAGTTTTATTGCTTCTGGAAGTCCTTTTTCGATATCGACCTCCACACAAATCCTTGCAAAAGAGTACATACTAGACTTGGGTTCGGCTCTATCAATGAATTTTCCCAATGTATCTGCAATGCTTTTTAAAACTTCATCCCCCCAACAATGAAAGGGTAAATGCAGAAGTCGCACCCAAACTGGGACAACTGAGGGGATATCATTATTTGGATCAAAGCCTGGTGTCCATTTGTTTAAATATAAACCTCTAGGGCTAAAGAACTAACGACCATTCCTAAAGATGATATCTCTATCCTCTTTGTACTCAAAGTAGAAAATATAGAAACCCTTACCGCAGAAAAAGTGATTCATACGCCCTTGAATTAGAGGATACCAGTTATGCTCAATCCAAAGATCTATTTGACAAGGAGATGGTCATAACCCCATGAATTGATGGACGAGCACTTTGGAGGAGAAAGAGAGAGCCTTTTTCGAGCAACGATGCAGGGAATGGCCACTTCTGGTATTTGGTTCAGTTTCTTCACGAAGTGGGAATGCATTGGTCGAGTTGGGGGGTTTTCTAAGGATCCTACTAAAGACTTGAAAGCAACAACATTGTCATTGAAATATAGTGGAGGATCTGGATCTTGATAATTCATTGAGGTAGGCAAGGAGGCGGTGAGAAATGAGGGTTGCAATGGTGAACTAGGATTCACGAGTTGTAGAGAAAAACTAGGCATTAGGGACTAGCACTTTCTTAAATCATTCATTACCCCATTGCAAATTATCGGGTCTTGAGAACTATAGAGCTTGACTAGCTCGGTACCAAACAAATTCTTAGTGAGGTCTTTAGAGCCTCTTTTTCATGTATTAACTAAAGCAAGGTCCTCATCTAGCCATAAAAGATTATGGTTGGAATCATTGCTTAAAAAAATAGCTTGGTTAGTTGCAGATCTAACATTAAGGTATCCTAGGAGGAGGAAAAGATATGAAATGATCTTACTCAAGCATTTTCAGATCTTGCTTGGATAAATAAGGATAGAGGGGAATATCACCCTATGTTTATAGCCATCAAAATTGGTATCCTAATTCACAAGTATTGATTACAAGTGCTTAGGCTGGTATTTTTATAAATAAAAGCTTGCTCAAAAATTAATTCTTTGTGTAATTTTCTGAACATAACAGATGCTGAAATAAATATAGAGACAGAAGTAAAGACGCCAAGTCAATAATCAAAACAAATGAGACATAAAGAAATCATTTATTTCATTCCAATTCATCAAAAGAATCATTCTCTTTAAAAAACTGAACTTTAAAAGTTGGATCAGCTTGCCATAGATTGTTGCCCACTCGACTCTGCACAATAGCCTTCATCAGTCATGAAATTTAATTCACAAACAGACAAGTCTACACAGACTATCAAAGATAGATCAACACCTTTGAAAAACAAGTGTTTGAATGATGTAATTCAGCCCTGAATCTTGTTGTCTACAATAGGATCCTACTATCATAAAAGAGAATTAGGCTTCCAGTGAATTAAAGAATGAATGAAAACTGAATTGTCTTAAAAAAAACTCAAAGAGCAGACCTTAGTATGCTTCTCCTTCTATTCTCCTCTTGTCCCTCCTTTTCATTTTGCCTTTAATCGATTTGAATTAGTTGAAGTAGTTGAACTACTTCTTTAGTTAAGTTAACTAAAACTCAACCAACTTTTTAGTTAAGGGGGAAAAGTAATCAAATCATAATAAGGTTTTTTAATAAATAATAACTAGTAGGTGGGGCCCCTTGTGACTCCCTTTAGTTCTTTAACAATCATAACACAAATAGTTAATCAACAAAACATCCCTCCTTGTGACTCCCATCATCACTTTCATATTTTGACAATTTATATCAATGATAATCGAAAATATTCCCAAAAATATATTACCCATATATCCAAAAAAATAGTGTGTTGTCCAAAATTTCAGAAGTCAATTGTTCTCAACAATCAATAAATAAAAACACTTAAAATCCATATTTTCCACTGTAGGAGGAAATCTTTCCCTTGTTGATGTTGTCACCCTTTGATCTTTCTAAATTTTCCTTAGGCTATGTGGAGCCTTTAAGCCTAATCTCACTAATCACATGAGAACAATCATCTCTCAAATGCCTGCGGAAGAACACAAATTTAGCAGAGTCGTTTAAGGGTGAGGAGGGGGAAGCAATGGTTTTTCCTTTGTTAGGAGCATGGTGGGCCTCAGTTTTTAACCTTTTTCTCTCATGAGAAGACTGCACTGGTGAGTGGACAGGGGCAACTTGGACAATTTTATTAACAAGTGGAGGACCAAGTAGAGATAAGTTAGGCCAGCCACGATGTTGGGAGACTATCAGGTGGACAATTTCTTGCCATCTGTCGTTTTCAGGGACTTCAGGTTGCAGTGAGACATGAGGAGGCACTAAGATACCAGGGACCTGTGGGGCTTGGAAGGGAGGTATTTCAGGCCTAGGTTGGACCACTTCTTGCCAAATCTAGTTAAAAAATCCAGATTGAAATAGTTAGCCTAACTCTTGTGAGTCAACATCAAAGTGTATAGAGAATCTTGGCCTTCTAGGGCCCCTGTTACAATTTCCTCTTCCTCGGTTACCCCGTCTATGGCTACCTCTGCTGAAAAAGATCATTCATGTATGCATTATTGACTAGCAAATAGTTTCTTTAAATACCAGACATGAAAACTCTTTTAAAATATGAAATAAAATTTGGCTCAACAACATATCGAACTCACGCCATCCAATCCATACAAATCGTTTAATAGTTTTCAATGAGAAGGGGGTGAACAAGGGTTCTAGGATATTGGACGGGTTGTATTGAGCGAAAAATGTTAAAATGAGCGGGAAAATATCATGATTACTGCTCACGGACATCAAACAATCAATTGTATCGTAAACCAAAAGAATATACCACTATAATTCATCCTTGGGATCCTTTAATTGTCATAATACAGAATTTATCTTAATTATAATTAAATTTTAGGAACGGGGAGTGAATAGGGGAAGGCGAGGGGATTGTAGTGTGCAAAAAGTGAAATAATGGTAGGGAAAAGAATCAATATTGTTCGTAAAATCAATTAAGTAATCCATAAAATAGTTATGTATTCAATACAATGATTCCAACACCAATTAAACAGTTACTGTGTGTTAAAACTTTTCACTGTCCCACATCCAATTCCTTTAAAAAAATTCAATTAATACAGTGTATAATCATTCTCAGAATCATCATGCCTTTCACCCATCTTGTTAAAAGAATTTTGTTTCTTTACATTTCCTTCCCTTTTATATTTAAAATAAAATCCAAAGGAACACATAGTCATATTACTTCAACTTTATTCAGCATATAAAAATATCAACCACTGCCAATAATTTGTAATTTCTCAAATCAAACATAGACACAGGTCTTTCCGGAGTTGAACAGAGTCTTTTAAAACATGCCCGATTCCATTCTTTTGAAAATATTAACAATTAAATTTGCAATGAAAACATACTACAAAAACCTCATGCTTCATCTCTAATGGTGCAATAAAACAAAATGATGCACGATGTCTCCATAACCATACACAGTAAATAGCCAAGTCTCAGTCATCAAATTTCCAATTTGTAATGATCCCGATCGAGAAAAATTAAACACACAACAGCCACCAACTTCAATGGATACCATGTTGTAGGAACACATAGACCAACGCAGAACAAAAAGAGGCATCCATGTGACTGTACATTACCGTTTACTCCCAATCAACCAATTTAATAAAAAAAATGTTGGGTTATTGATTTAACTGTCACAATAGAAAGAGGCAACGACTGTATACCAATCCTCATTTATAAATTACAACTTTCCAAAAACCTGATCAAACAGAGACGAGACAAATATCAAAGCTACTGTCGAAACCACTTAACCAATTTATGACAGTCAACAAGATACCCGACAAGAGTGCGATTGGTTAGGGTTATCCAAATCAGGATCTGTAACCATGAAAACAAGAATTAATCAAGGGTTTGTTTGGTCACCAAACACAGAGAGATTGGAGGTAGACCACATCGACAGTAGGTGGAAAACCTTTGAAACAAGCACGGTGGACCTAGTGGATTTTATAACTCTTAACTTGTAAAATAGTGTGACAGTTCAACACCAAGTAGGGTAGGAAATGATGCAGAGGAGCAGAGATTTCTCACTGGACAATAACCAATACCAAGAACGCGCAGAGGCATAACCCTCACGTTTTTTTTCCAATAGTTGAACCAACTTATAACAATGTGGATGGAAATGTAGACCTCGAGTATTACCAACAACCCTAAAGGATACTTCTTTGCATAATGACCGCCCCATAACCAACTGTGTTGATGTCAATACCAAAAAATAAGCCTACGACCACGTAAAAAAACCCACGAACATGGCTCTGGAGGATACACAGTGACCAAAAGGAGTTTGAAATATATGCAGCAACGCCATAACAACCGAATACAACTGGGTATGGTTACCATTAATTGTGAGGAAGCGGACAACAAGGATAAACAGAGCGAAACCCTCAAACAAAACATCCATAACTACTTTAAAACAATAGTGAACCATCACAGTTTCCACCACACAGAACAGCCAAAGAAATCACAACTTCAATGATCAATTTTTCCATTTGCAAACGAATAACCACCCAGTCATTCCAGAGAAAACACCCACACATTTACATAGTTTTCAATCTCAGGAAAACACAAGCCAGCATATTACCGATCCAACGTTCATTTCATACACAGAGCGAATTCATGGATGAGCAAAAAGAACCATACCTATAATCAATGGCTTTAAAAATGCGAGTTGGTCGAGCAGTTCCTTCCAGGCTTGAATCTCGTAGCTTAACCACAACAAAACCAAATGACAATAACCATGCTAGGGTGACAATCCAATGGGAGAATTATGGAGTGGCGTGCATTTACTTCACATCGCTTCCATCCTCCACTCCATTCAATTTTTTAGTACACACCAGCCAACCAAAACATACCATTAATCCCATGCCATCAATGCCATGCATCGAAACTTGCACATATTGCTTGCCCATTGCACCACCCCAATCCATATTAACCATTTCCAAGACCATACCATAACATATATCAAATGTGCCCAATATAACTCAATATAATTTGTATAGACACTAACCATGCTAGTTAGGACTAACAATAATTCCTTTTAATTTCATTTGCACACAGTATAGCATAGTATAGTATAGTTCCTCTTCTTGGATTTGTTAATAAGTCTCTTTCCATTTCTCTTGTTTCTTGTTGTCACTAACATGTGTCTTGTGCAGGTGTGACAGGTAATGAATCATGGCGACTATAGAAATGTAATAACAATAAATACAAGTCATTCATAATATGGAATTTAGAACTTAGAATAACAGAATCAACACATAAAATGCATTATCCATCTGCCATTTGTCGCAAACAAAACCAATAATTCATCATCAATCATGTAGAACCCTGTAAGAAGCAACGAAACAACGGCATAAAATGCGTGAAAAGACTATGTTTGAGCCTCCAATCTACAAGGGGGTCCCACCTACTAGTATTATATATCATTAACATAGTTTAAATAATAGGCTTTAGCAATACTTTGCAGGCGAAATCCTCGTTGCGATTTTAATCGTCAATAAACTGACGAATCCACAAGGAAATTTGTTTCCAACAGATTAGAACTCAGAATGTATGGTTTCGCAGACCAAGAACAATGGATCAAGAAGGTATAACCAGAATGATTATGCAACAAGGGGAAGTCAGCAGATTTAATGGAAAAATGATCGTGGATTTGGGAATAACTCATGAAAAATGTTGTGTATGAGGGGGTTTATCCCTGTATGCATAATCATTCAACCAGAATTTTCTCTTGACTTCAAGGAGAAAAATTTTATGGACTTTCTCTTTTATTCTCAAATGGATAAAGAAATGGAAAGCAGAAGCGGGAGATAACCAATTTCTTTATAAGACAACAGTGAAAGCAGATAACAAATTCAATTGTGCTTTCAGGGGAAACATCGTAACAACTTTGTAATCTTAATTATTATTGACTAAAAATACCTTGCAGGAGTGCCATTGTGGCAGAACTGATCCAACATCTTATCCTTGACCAAAAAAAAAAAATTCATGACAGAAATGGAACTGCAAAATTTAAAACAATGGAAATAAAATGACAAAATTGCAAAAGCAGCAGGAAGCTATTAAAAGGAAAGAGGAAATTAAACTACTGTAAAGGCAGAAATGAAAAACAATGGTGAAAATGAAAGCAGAACTAGACTACTAATATACAAAAAATCCAAATAGTGTTAAAACTTTTCAAGTTGGTTCTACGTAATGTTTTAAGTGAGAATTGTTAGTGTTGTAGGAAAACAATTGCTCCTGTAAATATTTTAGAATGTAGGAGTTAGTACCCAGAACAAAAGCGATCTTGAAAGGACCCAGCCATAATTCTTGAAACTTTGAGACAATTAATAGCCCTTTAAAGTACATGATTAGATCATCAAGATAAACATGAATAATCTTACCGATCAAATCGTCGAAAGTTATTTGCATAGGTATTTTAAAAGTGGTACTCTCATCAGATAAGCCAGAAGGCATACGTTTGTAAGTCAAGGTACCCTAATGAGTAATAAAGGTGGTTTTGTATGTATCTACCCCTTTTATATTGATTTGATTGTAACCGGAAAAACCGTCAAGTAAGGACATCATATGTGACCCTACAACTTGTTGCAGAATCATTTCCATGTTAGGGAGAGGAAAGTGATTTTCATAATAGCCCGATTAAATGCGCGAAAATCAACACATAATCTAATATGATCAGTGGCTTTCCGAACAGGAACCAAATTTGAAACCCATTCAGAATACTTGACCAGAAAGATGATTCCAGCCTTCAAGAATTTTTCCAACTCCTTTTGAATAGTTGCTTTCAGTGCAGGGTTGATAGGTCTTTGTTTTTGCCTAACTGGTTTTATGCCTTCCTTGATGGGAATGGCATGTTGTATAAGAGCAGGATCAAAACCACGAAGATCCTCATAAGTGTTAGCCTCATAATCCTAAAGTTCTATAGTCTAAGTATTTTCTAGTATAAATGTTTTTAGAAATTAATTTATTCTAGTTTGTTAGGATAAGGACACTTAGCTTCTATGTAAAGGACACCTATCATACTCATGTGATTATGTGATTGGTTGTTCTCCTAGTTTTTAGTTTAGAGTTAAGCTATATAAATTAGCTCCTTCTTCAAGTGAGGTTAAGGAGTAGATTATGAATTTCAGATTGTAATCACTTTTTCCTTATTAATAAAATTACGTGTCTGAGGACACTTTGTCAACATGGTATCAGAGCCATGGAGAAATGGTGATGGAAAGATTGGTGATGGATTGAGGAAGCAAGGAAGTCTTCACAACATTGGCATGTATCTCTTCAAATTCAATAGCAACGGTACCAAGGTAAATTGTTGTTGTTTTTTAATAAGGAAAGTGTTATTACAACAATCAATTGTTATTCAAATAATTGATTGAATCTTTATTTTTTGTAAGAACTGTAAAATTTGTAAAGATATACCATTTCATAGATTGTAGATCCATTGTCTCTTTATTAAAAAGGGGCTCATTTGTGAAAATTGCTTCAGATCTTTGTAAATCTAGCAATTAAGTCATAGAGGTGCAAGTTTGATCAGATCTTATAAATCTAGCACTTGCCATTCTAATATGAATGTAGTGAAATTTCAAAAACTGTTGTAGAATTTTTGTATTCAAAAGTGCCTTTTTGGTTTGAGAAACTAGACATTCATATGTAATAGAAAGCAATTTGCACTTGTCTTTGAGTTTCATAAATTTTTCAGCAACTGGTGTACACACCCACAGATCGAAGGAAATTTGCACTCACATCAAGCATCAGATCGCGCCCTTTGAAATTGCGCCCTCCAAAGATCTGGTAGCAAACGCTCTCCTGCAAACTTTTTATTTTATCTTACCTTCAATCAAAAGCTCTTCAGTAGATCTGGTGTTTACAGTGATAAAGACTACGAATTTTGCTCAAAAGGTCCACGTTTTTGCCGCCCAAAATGACCATGGATTTACAGTGATAAAGACCCATGGATTTGCTATAAGATTTAGCCAGGAAAACACTCAAGATAGACGCATCAACGCAGAGGACGCATCAACGCATCAAAAACGATCTGGGCTGAAGAAAAACAAACCTGATCTAGGCAAAGGACGCATCAACGCATCAAAGAATTTTGTTTTGGGTTGAGGATGAATCTGAGAATATCGATCTGAGCAGAGGACGCACCAGTAAATTTCGATCTGGGCAGTGGACACATCAGAATCCCGATACGGGAAGATGACGCATTAAGAAAAAATTCGATCAGATTACTTTAATTCCAGTCAAAGTCTCATGATTTTTTTATTGAAAATTCGCCCCCCGATCCTCCAGTATTGAACAAAACCAACATTTGTTTTTCCACGGTCTCATGGACTACTTGCCAGCAGATGAATGAGGAATATATTCTTCACTACTTGAAGAATATCTGGCGTCACCCTTGTTCTTGGCCCCTGAAATAGACATTGATAGTCTCTATCACAGGATTGATCCTTGGACAAATTGTGCATAATTTGGTGGACTTTCCTTTTTTTTTGAAATCTTCTTTTTGGGAGGAATATATGTTATAAAGAATATTTTAATTGAATATTCTTTAGGAAAACTTTTTGATGTGATGAGTGGATTTTACAAATAAAAATGATTTGAGTGGTCAGATTTTGAGGAATTTTATTTTATTGAAGACTTTACCACTTTTAAAGAGGGGTGTATCTTCTATTTGTAAAAGGCCACAAGTCTTGGAAAAAGGACAAATTTCGAAAAAAAATTATTGTAATTTTGAAGCTCAGAGGTTGAGAAGATTCTAGTGAAATACTCTCTCAAACTTCTTTTCAACGAGACTTTTAAAGGGTCAAGGCCAAGCCCTTAAAAGTGCTCTTTTTGCGTGGACTGTGCACTCTTTCTTTCTGGTGCCTTGTGTCTCTCTTTTAGTGTTTTGACGACTATTCAGTGTGGTGGTGTGATCACTAACTTGTAGTCCTTACAATAAGGAAATCTATCATCATGTCAAAATTAATCAACATGTTATCGCTCAGTTTGTATGATAGGTTAAGTAGCTTGAAGGCAAGACTCAAATTGGCGTAACAGGAGCTTCCCCACCCACTATCACCTCGATGGGGAGCTCTTTCTATTTAGGGTGGCTAATCCCAAGGGAGACGTCCCTAGTAATCTGGGGTGATGAAAGAGAAAAGATCAAGGGTTTAAGGTTCAAAAGGTCAAACTAGGTTTTCCCCTTCACAGATTACTGCCAAGAGAGATAGTCAAAGAGAAGATGTTCCACTAAAAAAAAAGGCACCTGTTTGCGAGACAAGGAAAATAAAACTAAAGCGTGCAAATAGTGGTTAGTACTTCAATTGTTAATGACTATCTTTAATATACATGAGCAATAATAAATGTAATTATTGACGAAGTCAATGATTGCAATAAAGGCAATGGATTATAATATTACTTCTTCAATAAATACAAAATGATACTGGCATTCAATGTACAAAATCAATCCTTGTATTATCACAACGCATTAAGTGTGCTCATATATATATAATGTTGTTGCGTCACTATACTACTAAGGGTGACGTCAGCCCTATTCTAGGTTAGTTTAAATGGACAATGAAGTGAACGTTTTGCTATTTAGGCCAATGAAAATGATCAACACTTCAATGTAAATGCTAGATGACAAAGCCACAACACTTTATACCAAACAAGAGATCAAAATACGCATGACGTCATTAGCTAGTTAGGGTTAGTAAGTCGCTAGGGTTAGTTGGGGTTTCAATTTTTAGAGCAAGAAAGATTGTTTTTAACACAAAAGACTCAACATTGCATTCTTAGACTAGTGCCTTAGGGTAAATGGAGTCAAGGAGTGAGACTAAAGGCTTGGAAGGATCTAAATATAAGGACGGGAGAGTTAGGCTTAATGGTGCTGCAATGGCAGGGCCATGAAGTCAAAACCCTAAGGGGAGGAGGCTCATTCCGGTGTTGCTTAAGCAAGGGCTCATGCTCCTCCCTCTCTCCTTAAAACTCTTTGGAAAAACGGCTAGCTTCAAAACATAAATCTAGGGCTGAAAAGTGTTGTAGAGCCAAGGCTCTTCAAACCCTAAGAATCAAACCCTAGGTGTAAAGTCAATTAGGCCTAGGACGTCTTCTTTCTTCAATTTATGTTTCAAACTAACTCAAGAAAAAGAAGAAATAGTGTAGCAATGGCTAGGTTATATTCTTCTTAATCAAATGGCTAAACAAGATTTTATCATGGGGACATGAAGCAATAACCTACTTGTGTGCTTGCTCCCTAGGGTTTCAATGATTAAACATAATAATAACAATGTAACCATACATGTAAGATATTAAACCTACAACCATTCAATCAAGAAGTTTTGTATGAAAAATACACTTACAAATTCATGAAGAGCTTATCAAACCCTAGTTGTAACACCTTCCAATAATAAAAACATCATACACATGCCAAAGATAATCCTCCCAAGTGTAGCACCTCAACTCCAAGAGCCAATATTCCAAGACAAAAGACTAAAAAGAGATCTCTCACAAAAGAGTGAGTTGTGTTATGCCAAAATGAGGCTCAACGTCCTCAATTTATATCATCCAAATGACCTTTAATTACAAAAATAGGTCATTAAAACAACTGACAAGGCTAACTTAACAATATTACATTATTTGTCACATTAAATGCTAAAAATGTCAAAGAATGAGCCTAAAGGGAGACGTCAGGCCCCTCTGAGGGAGACGTTGGCCCTTTTTGGGCAAGATCA
>JZKD02S1674701.1:466844-491833 GCA_000966675.3 Picea glauca
AAGGAGGTTGCCCCCTCGAAGAGGCTTATTATCTGAAATTATCTCTTTTTCAAGGCGTTGATTACCTTTCCTGAAGTTTTTCTATGCTATATTGATGTTTGGTTCTTAACAGATGCAAGCCTAGGTCGGTGTTGATGGAAGCTGCTACTGCTGACAAGACAAATCTGACGAAGAAGAAGAAAGATGGGCCCTCCAGGGCCATGCTCAAGTCAATCCCGCTCTCGGTACTCCATGTCTAGGACCTGCGGGCCTCAAGACATGATCTCCTAGTTATCCCTAGATATCGGGGATAACACAACCTATTCACTAAATCAGATAAGTTAGATGGACCCAAGAATTACAAAACTTGGAGTCAACACATGCATAACACTTTGATCTACAATGAGTTATGGCGTGATATATGTGATGGTGATACTGCTCCAACTAAGCCCACCGAGGCTACTTCTTTAGCCAAATGGAATTTGAAAGATGAAAAATCACTTGCTTTGTTATGTTCTTCTGTAACTGAACAAATGTTTGTTCATATTGAGAATTCCAAAGTCGCATGGTTTGCTTGGAATCTATTAAAGAAGTTGTTTGATACTCCTGTTGCATCTCAAAGAGTTGATCTACAAATGAAATTGCTTAAAAAAAGATTAGCAGACAATGGCGATGTACTAGAATACATTTCAAGGATTAAGAACATTCATCTAGAAATCATCAAAGGTGGTTTTTCTAAACTTGAAGATAGTTTTCTAGTCTCCATTGTAATAAATGGCTTGCCTCCATCTTATAATCATTTTCTTGAGACTTTTCAAATAACTGATAAGTTATCTACTATTACTTTTGATTCGCTTAGTGAATTGTTGGCTCAACATAGTTAAACCTTTGGAAAAAAAAAACAATCAGGAGAAGATCTTCTTTACACTAAAGTTGACAGCTCTAAAGGAACGGGAAAATCAAATTCTCAAAATTTTCAGAATCATTCTTCTTATCGAGGCCGTGGCAAAGGTCATGGTCAAGGTAGAGGTCGTAACAATTTTCATCAACAAAATTTTCAAAGTAATGCGCAGTCAGGAAGAGGCGGAAATTTCAGTCAAGTAAGATGTAAAAGATGCTTAAAGATGGGCCATTATGCATCAAATTGTCTTACCAGCAATGATCAATTGCCAAAGCTCAAGCAGATGTCAAATGCAAACTCTCAACAATCAACGCAATATGCAGAAGATCAAGATTATCAGGATGATGAATATGAATATGTTTTTTCAGCAGTTCATCATGTAGATTCATTTGAAAATGATTGGATATTGGACACAGGGGCTGCTCAACATATGACTTATTGCAAAGACTATTTTTGGAATTATAAAGATGTTCAATTAAATCCCATTTATTTAGCTGATGATACAACTCATATACCTCAAGGAAAAGGTTCAGTGAAAGTTTTTCTCACTGGAATTGGTGAAAAATGGATTTCAAATGTTTTGTATGTACCATCTTTTAAGAAAAAAATGTTATCCTTAGTCACAATCAGACAAGTTGGACATCAAATTGTCATGCAAGATGGTTTGGTGAAGATTATTCCAGTGAAGGATAACTTGAAAACAATAATGACTGGATATGAAGATGGGAAGTTACTAAGAATGAATGGGAAAGTCATCCAAAGAAAGGAAGAAGTTGCAACAACAGTGAATTCTGAAATTTCTTCATTCACATTATGGCATTTTCGATTTGGTCACTTAAACTTTGAAAGTCTCTTGAAACTTTAGTCCCAAGATTTGGTGAAGGGTTTACCAACTTTCAAGAAAGAGAATTCCAAGTGTGAAGCTTGTATTTTAGGCAAGCAAAAGCGAGAAGCTTTTCCAACCAGCCCATGGAGAGCAACAAAGTATTTGGAGTTGATTCATAGTGATATATGTGGTCCAATGGAATCTTCTTTTGGTGGATGTCGATAATTTATATTGTTCATTGATGACCACACTAGAATGACATGGGTATAATTTTTAAAGGCAAAGTCTGAAGCTTTTGAAAAGTTTGTAAACTTTCAACACATGGTTGAAAATGAAACTAGATAAAGGTTGCTTCTTTGAGAACTGATAATGGAGGTGAATTCACTTCAACTAAATTCAATGATTATTGTCGAAACAATGGAATTAAGAGGCAACTGAAAAATTCCTATACTCCATAGCAAAATGGAGTTACTGAAAGGATGAACAGAACTCTCATGGGCATGGCAAGATCTATGATGCAGTTTAAAGGGTTGAGCACAAAATATTGGGCTGAAGAAGTCCATTCTGCAGTTTATCTCTGAAATTGATCACCTACATCAGCTCTAGATGGACAAACACCTTATGAAGCTTGGTACGGTTTTAAACCCAAGGTAAATCATCTTAGGGTTTTTGGCTCAACATGTTATGCTTTAGTTCCCAAGGAAAACATGACTAAATTAGAAAATCGGAGTATGAAGTGTACCTTCATTGGATACTATGATGAAAAGAAAGGGTATAGATTGCTTTCAGATGGAAAATTCATTGTCAGTAGAGATGTAATTTTTTATGAAACTGAAAGTAACAGTTTAGATGAGATTAACCATCTCCTTAGTCATTTAGATAAGAAAAACACTAATTGTAAAAGTAAATTCAACAAATCAAAGCAAGCATTTTGGTTTGAAAAAGGCTTGGTTACTCCAGAAGACATCTTTTTATCAAAAAGTTCTTATGATTCATCTGATAATGAATCGACAAAAAATTCTTCTGATACTGGATCTTCAAAAGTATCTTCTCCAACCTCAGATATTTCAGATGAAATAAGAGCCTCATTTTTTGAAACCCCTCTTTTCAACAATAATGGTGATTCAGATCCTCAATCTCCTCAACATAAGAAGCCAAAGTGGGCCTAACAACTTCTCAAAGATGTTCATTCATATGAAATGAACAAAACAAGAAATAGGGGATCTTCAACTGCAGAAGCTAATTTTTCTCATGCTTCCATTGAACCTACTTCTTTTGCTGAAGCAGCTGAACATAAAGAATGGCAGGAAGCAATGATTAATGAATATGATTCAGTACTTGCAAATGGGACTTGGAATTTATTTGATTGTACACAAGATGTTAAGCCCATTGCTTGTAAATGGGTTTATCGAGTAAAGTACAAGTCCAATGGTAAAATTGACAAGTACAAAGCAAGACTTGTTCCAAAAGGTTTTTCTCAACAGGAAGGAATTGATTATGAAGAAACTTTTTCACCCACGGCTAAATGGAACACTATCAGAATGGTTATCAATTTGGCTGCACATAATGGTTGGAAATTACATCAAATGGATGTCAAAAGTGCCTTCCTAAATGGTGATCTAAAGGAAGATATTTTCATGACTCAACCACAAGGTTTTGAAGAAAAAGGACAAGAACATAAAGTTTGCAAACTTATGAAGCCTTTATACGGTTTGAAACAAGCTCCTCGAGATTGGTATGCAAAAATGGATGAGTACCTACGAAAGGTGGGTTTTTAGCGAAGTGAATCAAATGATACATTGTATTTTCAAACACAAGATAAGCACATGGTGATACTTGTACTCTATGTTGATGACTTAATCATAAAAGGAAATAATGAAGATCACATCAAACAAGTTAAGGAAGAACTTAAAGCAGGTTTCAAAATGACTGACTTAGGGGCACTTCATTATTATCTTGGAGTTGAAGTTTCTCAACATCCTAACCAAATATTCCTTAGTCAAACTAAGTATGCCACTGAATTGTTAAAGAAATTTGGCATGGAAGATTGTAAACCTTCTCTAACTCCCATGTAACAGAAATTGAAACTTTCAAAATTTGAAGGGGGGGAATTGGTAAATAGTACAAAGTACAGGCAATTGGTTGGAAGTGTCATTTATTTGACAAATACTCGACTGGATTTTTCATATTCAATCAGTCAGTCTATGTTCAAGGTTTATGCAGGAACCAATGTAAAGTCACTGGAATTCAGCAAAAAGGGTACTAAGATACATTCAAGGTACAAAAGACTTTGGTCTTCTCTACAAAAGGAACAAAAATTTTACACTTGTTGGATATTCAAATGTTGATTTTGCAGGTAAAATTGATGATAGAACATCCACTTTAGTTTATTTAATGAATATGGGTTCAGCAACAGTATTTTGGAATTGTAAAAAGCAGACAACAATTGCCAATTCTTCAGCAAAGGCAAAGTACATATCAGCTTGGGAAGCAGCATGTGAGATTGTATGGATACGCAGAATTTTACAGGATCTTGGTGAAACTTAGAAATCACCAACTACCTTATTGATCGACAGTCAGTTAGCAATAATGATGGCCAAGAATCCAGTATTTCATTCAAAGACTAAACATGTCGACACCAAGTACCACTTCATCAGATCGCTCATCATCAAAGACATCATCAAGCCTCAGTTTTGTTCGTCTGAAGATCAAACTTCAGATATTTTTACCAAACCTCTTGGTAGAATAAAGTTCACTAAGTTCAGACATGAACTTGGTCTTTGTAAAAATGAACTTCCAGATTAAAGGGGGGATTGTTAGCCTCATAATCCTAAAGTTCTATAGTCTAAGTATTTTCTAGTATAAATGTTTTTAGAAATTAATTTATTCTAGTTTGTTAGGATAAGGACACCTAGCTTCTATGTAAAGGACACCTATCATACTCTTGTGATTATGTGATTGGTTGTTCTCCTAGTTTTTAGTTTAGAGTTAAGCTATATAAACTAGCTCCTTCTTCAAGTGAGGTTAAGGAGTAGATTATGAATTTCAGATTGTAATCACTTTTTCCTTATTAATAAAATTACGTGTCTGAGGACACTTTGTCAACAATAAGACCAAGCAAAAACATCTTGAAATTCACCAAACAGCTTGGCAAACTTCATTTTCTCTTTATCAGAACATTGGGCACCTATTTTAACATTCTTTGGAGACTTGGGTGTCCTAATGTTCAAGGATATGGTTTCACCCGCCTTCCTTTTCGACTTCTCTTCTTTATATTTCTCTTTATCGCCTACATCACTCGATGAAAATGAACTCTCTAGAGGATTCAAGCCTTTAGGAATCTTGTTATCTTCTATGGATATAATTTCCTTGGGCTTATAAGGTTCATTTTGAATGAAAGCATAGATGCTCTCATCACTAGGGAAGACCTGCTAGGATTCTATATTGTCAGGGATATGTGGACAATATAGAGATTGAAAAGTACAATCAGGTCTATGTGAAAAAAGTTGTCGATTAGGAGAGGCTGCAAAAGAAGCTAACCGATCAACCATTGAGTTCAATTCCCTCTTAACATGAGTAATGTTGAACGATAATAGGTTCGAGATAAGTGCCCAAATAGTTCGGGTGTATCGTTTCATCAACTTGTTGCTAGGAGAGTATATCTTACGTACAAGGTTCACAACAAGCTCGAAATCTTCAAAAACTGTAAGGTGACCACAACCTAGATTATAGGTGTATTCAATGCCTAATAATAAATCTTTGAATTCAATGACATTGTTTGTGCAAACAAACTCCAACCTGTAAGAAAAGTTATGAATTTTCCCCACAGGAGAGTCTAAGATTATGCCAGCTCTGTTACCTTCACTAGAGCATGAACCATCAAAGTGCATGTGCCACATACCATCATCTAAATCACCTTGTTCCAAGGGAATATTATCATCCTCGACAAAGATGGAAAACACCCCTAGGTCCTCTTCGATATAGTTCACATTAGGTTGTGGAACACTCTTTATGTAAGGTGAAATCCTTCCCTCTCTAAGGACTATAATATTTTTACCATTCTGAGGAATGGATAAGTGTGTCCCATCGAGTGAGAGGTACCCACCCGTCAAAGCTTGCCAATCTCTTCCCAAGATGATTGAGTAATTTCTTACTGGCATATCAATTACTTGAATACTAAAGGTTGTCCTTATTTCAAGGTGTGCGCACAAAACTAAGGTCACATCCTTAATCTCACCTATGGTCGTTTGTTGTAGATTATTATAAGAGAGCATGCTTCTGACATTTTCATTTGTACAAGACAAATCTATCTCTTCCATAATAATCTTCGACGTTACACTTGGGCCCGAACCGCCATAAATGAGTGAATAATGGGCGATCTTATCCATAATTTTTACAGAAATATAAAAGGAGTATTTTTTACAGGGTATCTAAAGTTATGTACACCTACTTTATTTACAGACGAATCCTCTTCATTTACCTCTTCAAAGAGGTTGGCTACAATGGAAGCTTTTCCTTCCATGAATTGTTTTAGATGCCTATGTTGTTCAGGGACGGATTGCATTTGCTTTGATGTTGGCCAATTGATTTAGAATATTGTATTTGGAAGAGGGGAGAGGGGAGGTAATTCCTTGACTATCAGGAACCTTAAGAACCTGAATGGTAGCAGCTGATGAGGATGAGCTCGGGATAGAATAATTGCGGGGAGGATCATATATGCCTTTGGGAGCGTAGGATTTGTTCCTAGTATTAATGATCATGACATCTTCTGGCTCTGCAAAATATAGGACAACGATGGTATTTTCTGGTCTTTTACCAAAGATCTTGTCTCTAGTGTTCTTCCTTACCTCACATGTGGTTTCCTCATGGTGTTCCTCGCAAAAGTTACACCAACTTCGAGGCATGATAGCTTTAGGGTGAAAATTATTTTCAATTGGACTTCTAAAGGGTGTTGCAGAAGAAGATGAAGCTCTAGGGGTGAGAGGGGAGACATTTCCCTTTCGCTCATACGCTATCATATGATTATTCATATCTTGTACTAGTTGTAAGAGGGCGGACATGTCCGTTTGTTTAACGGATTCTCCCTGAGGAAGACTTGTTCTCTAGAGTTGTTCTTCATACTCCAAACACGTATCCAGAGCGGAACCGAGGTTATCAATGGATTTTTACTCAAGCCTATGACGACAGGGGGAAGGTAATGCATTATAATAATGCATAAAGAGGCTTGGTTCTGAGGTCGAATGAGTTCATGGATTTGATTGTATAAATTAGTGAAACGCAAGTTGAAGGAATTTATGGTCTCACCATTTTTATAGGCGATGTTATTGTACTCCCGTAATTACTCAGCTGGGCTTTTAGATTTCCCATAGGTGGATTTTAACCAATAGACTAACTCCTCCCAAGTAGACAGAATCTTAGGAGGAAGGTCAAAGAAATCGTCCGCAGCCTTTCCTTCAAGGGAATTGACAAATAAGCGCATGCAAGTATCGTTGTCATTGGCTCCTATGTTGTGACAGGCATTAGAAAATGCCACCAGGTGTTCATTTGTAGTGACAGTGTTATTTCCTGAAAACTTGGGAAGATGCTCCTTGAGTTTAGGAAGTGGGCGAGTATTAGGTGCTAGGTTAAGAGGAGAGGAAACATGCTATGGTGTGGTTGTAACGTCTTCTTCAAATTGAAAAAGCCCATACTTTTTTATGAATTTGGTGGGATTTGTGGTAGATTGGACAAGGATATGGTGGCTATATAAGCTACCAATCACTGATGAAGTTGAAGACTGAGAGGAGGAAGCACTTCCAGTGCCACCAGAGCCACCACTAGATGCCATATTGTGGATGATAGGTAAGGGAGAGAAAGACAAGTTGGATGAATCAAACAAGGTTCTCCTTAGAGCACTTTGTTGGGTAGATAATGTTGAGATTCAACAAGAAGATCCTAGTGAAAATTATTCAACTACACTAGGATGGAGCCTCGGACTATTTTAGGTGGAAGTCTATTTTTAGATGATGAGAAAAATCTATTTATATATGATATCTATTTATAGATGGTGAGCGAATTCTATTTATAAATGTATGTCAACTATTATTATCCCTTAATAATAGTTGGAAAATAAATATTAATCTATTCTCAATGAGCACTTGGAAATAGTTAACTAAAGTGGTTAATCAGTTAGCTATAGGAAATTCGAGTTCAAAGTTTGATTGGTGGGACATGCAAATCGAGTTAGTTGTAATTGAGTGATTCGAAGTTGTAACAGAGTTATATGTGTAGTTAAGTGAGTTGTAAAGTAGTTTAACTCAGTTAAGTGAGTTAAGCTCAGTTGTACTAGTTGTAACTGAACTTACACTAGTGAGAGATCAGTGAATTAATTATTAATTAATTCACAATTAGTGGTCTCACATGCAATTGAAGATTTCCCACTGTTAACTACATGCATGTCAGATCCAGTGGAGACCCAGTAGAGATAACAGGTGAAAGGGACAGTTTGACTATCAGTTGTGACATTTGTGAGTGCACTCATGCAACCACACACACATTGGATGTGCCCATGAGGAATGCGCAGCCTAAGCAAGAGGGATTCATTCATTGCAGGGATTTCCATCAGCAGGTATTGCGCAGAGGAGGCAGGTTGTTTGGAGGCATTAAATTGGCACATGCATTTGCCAATTTTTGTATGACAGTGTGAGACGATTGTATATTGTACTGAGAGCTCTTGGATTAGAGTTTTGTATGAGATTGTTTCATGATCCATGATATATACATAATATATGATAGTGGGGTTTTTAGCTTTATGTTTTCCCTGTAAAACATCTGTGTTATGTGTGATTGATCTCTCTTCTTGATATTGCAATTGGTGATCGTGTTTTAAATTCCGCAAGAATTTTAGTAAAAGTGATTATGTATTTAACAGTGGTGTATGATTGTTAGATCAGGAGAATCCAGGCAATATATAATTTGTATTAAAAATTTTATAGATAACACAATGTTCTTTCTTCCTATTTCAGCGATAGGATTAATTTCAGGTGATAAGCCTCTTCTCCTCCTAGAAACACGAGGGTCTAAGGACATGAAAATAAGTTCAAAGCTTAAGGAAAAAGAAGGTTATTGTTGATTTCTAGGTTGTCTACGTCTAGCTTCCCAACGTTCTTGGGCACTAATGTCTTCTTCAATTGTTGCCCATGAATGATTAAGCTTGGCCCGAGTATTAGTAGTGTCTAAAATGGTGTTAAAAAAATTCAAAGCAATGTTGGTATGATCTTGAAGATCGGGCCTCAATATTGGTCTACCTTGCAACAGGTATAGTCATTAAGAAATAAAATAGTCAAAGAATCAATATCATAAGAATAGATGTATTCGAGGATAATCGAGCATAAAAATCAACTAGAGAGATATTGAAGATCTCCCCAGTATGGTCGCCAAATAAATGTTGAGGAAAAGATATGAAATAATCTTACTCAAGCATTTTCAGATCTTGCTTGGATAAAGCAAGATAGACGAGAATATCACCCTATGTTTATAGCCATCAAAATTGGTATCCTAATTCACAAGTATTGATTACAAGTGCTTAGGCTGGTTTTTTATAAATAAAAGCTTGCTGAAAAATTCATTATTTATGTAATTTTCTGAACATAACAGATGCTGAAATAAATATAGAGACAGAGGTAAAGACACCAAGTCAATAATAAAAACAGATGAGACACAAAGAAATCATTTATTTCATTCCAATTCATCAAAAGAATCATTATCTTTACAAAATTTCCTGAGGAAGTTTTGGACCAAAGTCAAACTTAGATGACCCAAATGAATCATACAAAAGGACTTCTGACAGAAAGTAAAAAATTGAACTTTAAAAGTTGGATCAACTTGCCACAGATTGCTACCCACTCGACTCTGCACAATAGCCTTTGTCAGTCATGACATTTAATTCACAAATAGACAAGTCTACATAGATTATCAAAGATAGATTAACACCTCTGAAAAACAAGTGTCTGAATGATATAATTCAGCCCTTAATCTTGTTGTCTACAATAGGACCCTGCTATCATAAAAGAGAATTAGGCTTCCAATGAATTAATCAAACAAAACATCCCCTTGTGACTCCCTTTAGTTCTTTAACAATCATAACACAAATAGTTAATCAAACAAAACATCCCTCCTTGTGACTCCCATCATCACTTTCATATTTTGACAATTTATATCAATGATAATAAAAAATATTCCCAAAAATATATTACCCATATATCCAAAAAAATAGTGTGTTGTCCAAATTTTCAGAAGTCAACTGTTCTCAACAATCAATAAATAAAAACACTTAAAATCCATATTTTCCACTCTAGGAGGAAATCTTTCCCTTGTTGTTGTTGTCACCCTTTGATCTTTCTGAATTTGCCTTAGGTTGTGTGGAGCCTTTAGGCCTAATCTCACTTATCACATGAGAGCAATCATCTCTCAAATGCATGCGAGAGGACATGGATTTAGTAGAGTCATTTTAGGGTGAGGAGGGGGCAGCAATGGCTTTTCCTTTGTCAGGAGCATGGTGGGCCTCGGTTTTTAACATTTTTCTTGCTTGAAAAGACTACATTGGTGAGTGGACAGGGGCAGCTTGGACAATTTGATTAACATGTGGAGGAGAAGTTAGAGATAAGTTAGGCCAACCACGATGTTGGGAGACTTTCAGATGGACAATCTCTTGCCATCTGTCATTTTCAGCGACTCCAGGTTGCAGTGAGACATGAGGAGGCACTGGGATACCAGGGACCTATGGGGCTTGGAAGGGGGGTCTTTCAGGTGTAGGTTTGACCACTCCTTACCCAATCCAGTTAAAAAATCCAACTTGAAATAACTGGCCTAAATCTTGCGAGTCTGCATCAAAGTGTATAGAGAATTTTGGCCTTCTAGGGCCCCTGTTCCAATTTCGTCTTCCTCGGTTACCCCGGGCATGGCTACCTCTGTTGAAAAAGCTCATTTCTATATGCATTACTGATTAGCAAATAGTTTGTTTAACAACCATACATGACAACTCTTTTAAAATATGAAATAAAATTTGGCTCAACAACATATCAGACTCATGCAATCCAATCCATACAAATAATTTAATAGTTGTCAATGAGCAGGGGGTGAACAAGTGTTCTGGGATATGTGAGGGGTTGTATTGAGCAAAAAATGTTAAAATGAAGGGGAAAAGATCATGATTACGTCTCACGTACATCAAACAATCAACTGTATCATAAACCAAAAGAATATACCACTGTAATTCATCCTTGCGATCCTTTAACTGTCATAATACATAATTTATCTTAACTATAATTAAATTTTAGGAATAGGGAGTGGATAGTGAATAGGGGAAGGTGGGGGGATTGTAATGTGTGAAAAGTGAAATAATGGTAGGGAAAAGAACTAATATTGTTCGTAAAATCAATTACGTAATCCATAAAACAATTATGTATTCAATACAACGATTCCAACACCAACTAAACAGTTAATGTGTGTTAAAACTTGTTCACTGTCCCACATCCAATTCCTTTAAAAAATTTCAATTAATACAGTGTATAATCATACTCAGAATCATCATGCCTTTCACCCATCTTGTTAAAATAATTATGTTTCTTTACATTTCCTTCCCTTTTATATTTAAAATAAAATCCAAAGGAACACACAGTCATATTGCTTCAACTCTGTTCAGCATATAAAAATAGCAACCACTGCCAACAATTTGTAATTTCTCAAATCAAACATAGACACAGGTCTTTCCGTTGTTGAACATGCTCTTTTAAAAACATGCCCGATTCCATTCTTTTGACAATATTAACAATTAAATTTGCAATGAAACCATACTACAAAAACCCCGTGCTTCATCTCTGATGGTGCAATAAAAAAAAATGATGCACGATGTCTCCATAACCATGCACAGTAAACAACCATGTCTCAGTCATCAAATTTCCAATTTGTAACGATCCCGATCGGGACAAATTAAACACACAACAACCACCAACTTCAATGGATACCACGTTGTAGGAACACATAGACCAACGCATAATGAAAAGAGTTATCCCTATGACTGTACATTACCGATTATTCCCAATCAACCAATTTATAAAAAAAAAAAAACGAGTTGGGTTATCGTTTTAAGTGTCACAATAGAAGGAGGTAGTGACTGTATACCAATCCTCATTTATAAATTACAAATTTCCAAAAACCTGATCAAACAGAGACGAGGCAAATATCAAAGCTACTGTCGAAACCATTTAACCAATTTATGATAGTCAACAAGATACCCGCCAAGAGTGTGACTGGTTAGGGTTATCCAAATCGGTCTTTGTAACCATGAACACAAGAATTAATCAAGGGTTCGTTTGGTCACCAAACACAGAGAGAGAGAGAGAGAGGAGCAGATATTTCTCACTGGACAATAACCAATACCAAGAACGCGCAGAGGCATAACCCTCACGTTTTTTTCCAATAGCTGAACCAAATTATAACAATGTTGATGGAAACACAGACCCCATGTATTACTAACAACCCTAAAGCATACTTCTTGGCATAATTTCCACCCCATAACCAACTGTGTTGATGCCAATACCACAAAATAAGCCCACAACCAGGTAAATAAACTCACGAACATGACTCTGGAGGATACACAGTGACCAAAAGGAGTTCAAAACATACGCAGCAACGCCATAACAACCGAATACAACTGGATATGGTTACCATTAATTGTGAGGAGGTGACCAACAAGGATAAACAGAGCGAAACCCTCGAACAAAACACCCATAACTACTTTAAAACAATAGTGAACCATCACGGTTTCCACCACATAGAACAACCAAAGAAATGACAACTTCAATGATCAATTTTTCCATTTGCAAACGAATAACCACACAGTCATTCCAGAGAAAACACCCACACTTTTACATAGTTTCCAATCTCAGGAAAACACAAGCCAACATATTACGGAGCCAACGTTCATTTCATACACAGAGTGAATTCATGGATGAGCGAAAAGAACCATACCTGTAACCAGTGGCTTTAAAAATGGGAGTTGGTCGAGTAGTTCCTTCCACGACTGAATCTCGGAGCTTAACCACAGCAAAAACAAATGACAATAACCATGCTAGGGTGACAACCCAATGGGAGAATTATGGAGTGATGTGCATTTACTGCACATCGCTTCCATCCTCCACTCCATTCAATTTCGTAGTACACGACAGCCAACCAAAAACATACCATTAATCCCATGCCACCAATGCCATGCATCGAAACTTGCACATATTGCTTGCCCATTGTGACACCCCAATCCATATTAACCATTGCCAAGACCATACCATAACATATATCAAATGCGCCCAATATAAGTCAATAAAATTCGTATAGCCACTAACCATGCTAGTTAGGACTAACAATAATTCCTTTTAATTTCATTTGCACATAGTATAGCATAGTATAGTATATTTCCTCTTCTTGGACTTTTTCATAAGTCTCTTTCCATTGATATGTTTTCTTGTTGTTACTAACATGTGTCTTGCGCACGTGTGACAGGTAATGAATCATGGCGACAATAACAAATGTAATAACAGTAAATACAAGTCATTCACAATATGGAATTTAGAGCTTAGAATAACTAAATCAACACATAAAATGCATTATCCATCTGCCATTTGTAGCAAACAAAACCAATACTTCATTGTCAATCATGTAGAACCATGTAAGCAACATCAAAACAACAGTATAAAATGTGTGATAAGACTATCTCTGAGCCTCTAGTCTACAAGGGGGTCCCACCTACTAGTATTATATATCATTAGCATAGTTTAAATAATAGGCTTTAGTAATAATTTGCGGGCGAAATCCTCATTGCGATTTTAATCGTCAACACATGCCATTGAGGATCCTCAAATTTGCCTTAATATTACTCCTGAGGAACATCAAGAAAGAATAAAAGAAGCAACCAGGACAGCTAGGGTGGAGGTCATAAATAACCTTGACCAAGAATCCAGAGAAAAATTGAAGAAACAAGAATTCCAAGTGTATACTATACAAAAGAGAATGAACCAACCTTTGTCTACTAGTCCCGTGGAATCACAAACAAGACCTCCACCCATGAACATACTCCTTCCTAAGAATCCTCCCAAGACCGACAAAGTGGACTTAAATTTTGACTTTGAAGGGGCATTAGCCAAAATGCAGGTGACCATCCACTTGAGAGAAGTCATCAAGGTCTTGTATGTCAAAGAAAGGTTTGAATTTGTTTTCAAAGGCTCAGATGGACCAATGGACCCTCCTATTATGATACAAGACGATCACTTTAGGGTTCAATATGATGGACATACAAATTTCTTCACGACCTTATTGATAAATAACAAATTCCTTAACAATTGTATTCTAGATTCAGGGGCAGGTGCTAACATGATGTCTTTGAAGGTCATGGAACAATTAGGCCTAAAAGTCACACGGCCTTACCGAAATGTGTGTGGATTTGAGTTCAAGGCCATACCCATGCATGGGTAGTTGAGAACATAGAAGTATGCCTTGTAAAATAACCCGAGAGAGTGATCCACATGGACATTGTAGTAGTGGATGTCCCAGATGTGTGGGGATTGCTATTGTCCAGGAAGTTTGTTGCGATGTTGGGAGGCACCCTAGAGATGGATCTCACTAATATCAATGTGCCTATGAACAATAGAACAATAAACCGCCTATAGAATGTGCCAATGACCAAAATCCATGTGCAAGAGATTGATAATAATATTGGAACTAACGAAACACATGAACCGGTTAAAGAGAGTCTTCCTGCATTTTCCCCTGATGACGTGCCTTTTTCTACAGAAGAAGACTTTGATCAGATACAATGGCCCAAGAAGCAGGAGTATGAGAAACTCTTGAACAAATATAAAGACAAAGAAGTTTGGGCTGTCAAATCATTAAAGAAAGGAGAAGATGACATACTAATCCAACCATCCCAACAAGAAGTCTTTCCAGCAGAATCCCACCCTGCTCCCTCAAGGCAGTACACCAGGGTTGTGCAAGAAACGACCAAGTTCAAGGCCAAGGATTACAAAGATGGAGATACAGTCTAGATGTGGGATGAAAAGAAGGGAGAGCCTACTAATGTCAAGGGAAGTGCACAATTTTGGCTTGGACCCTTCAGAGTTGGAAGAAAGTCAGTCAATGATGCCTACTATTTGTCTACATTGGAAGGAAGAAGGCACCCATTACCAGTTATCAAACACCTACTTAAACCCCATCAAGGGGTAGAGACTTGAATTCACAGGTAAGTACAAGTAAGTAAGTAGGAATTTTCATTCATTGTATATACCATCTGCATTTCATGCTAGAGTAGTTGTGTTTCCATTTGTATATATGCTTGCTTACTTTCATTTTATGTACCATATATGCGTCGTGGGTGGTATCACCACCCCAAATGATTACTAATATTTTTTTTTGAGATCAAGCAGATCACAGGTCATCCCAAATATGTTGAGGTTCTCATGCACTTTACGATGAGCACATGTCTCTGAGTTGGATCCATATGGTATCCCCTAGCCAAGGGATAACTAAGGAGATTATGTCTCGAGGCCCACAGGTCCTAGACATGGAGTATCAAGAGCCATGTTGACTTGAGCCTGGCCCTGGAGGGCCCATCCTTCTTCTTCAGTGCCTCCATCTTGTTAGCAGCAACAACGTCCATCCCATCGGCCTGGTCCTTCAGCAACAATGGGTCTTGCTCCATGAGATAATGTGTCTGGGTATCATGGTATGTGTCACTTTGATTCTCAAAACATTTGAATATGTGCATTTAATTATGTTTACCTCTGACGTGTGCTTGGACCTTATGCCTTTCCACTTGTCCACACCTACGGGGAATGACAGGATGCCCTATCAAGTTGGTTCTCATAGGGTTTGAGTTTCCACTAGGTGGGTTCATGAAAGGTCATCATCCATTCCCATCATACTTATCACTTTTTATCTTTTTCCCTCTCATCCATCCCCTACATTGGTTTGGGCATTGGGTTTGCCAAGCTAGAAAAGGGTTGTAGCTTACCTTGTGGTAAGAAGGGGCTAAAGGCCCAGAGGGTAAAAGTAGCTGGCAAAAGAAAAAAACCTTCAGATGTTTCGCTGAGGGATCCTCGAGAAAGCAATAAAAGGCTTCTCAGCAAGAAATAGAGGGACCCATAAAATAATAAAATCAAGACCTAGTTGGAGGATAGGGGGTCTCATCAAGAGCCAACCTATTAGGTCCATGGTCACGTAGCGGTATGACACTACCATTCAACTGGTCACCATGCCAGGGTAGTGGCTTTTGGTGGCATCGCCAAGAGAAAGGGGGTCTCATAACGAGCCAACCTTCTCATCTTCATGAAATGCTTGTGGGTAACATTGTCACCACTGGTCACCACGCTAGAGCAGTGTCCCCTAACTAGTCTCTTGAAAGAAAAAACAATAAGATAAAAAGATAAAAGGCATTGAATGGGCTTGGAAACATTTGCATCCATGACAAGGTGCATCCCACCCTCTTCAGAGGCACCCACAGGTAAGCCATACATTCCCCTGTCATCACTGCACCCACTGCTCAAACATCCCTCACTACCTCATCCACTTACATGGCCTGGATTTGTCTTCACCTAGAAACATCCCATGTCCAATGATAATTATCCCAATAGGACCTCCTGACTTCCTCTTCGAACCTGGCTTGTAGAATAGCATAACGTCTTTGAGCACTTGTCTGGGAAAGGGGGGTTTTATGCACATGTTCAGATAACTTGATTATTAGATGTGATTGACATTGCTATGATCCCTATGACTTATGATCCCATGGAGGGCGTACTTTTTGTTGTTGCAGGGCCACACCCGACAGACATGTACACATGGGGAGATGATTAGTTCGGACCTCCATAGTGCTAAAATCCCACTAGATGGATGTTGAGACCCCAGCCAGAGGTAGAGACAGGTCAGAGGCTTGCACTAGAGAGAGAAGAGAATGTTCCACCAGAGACAACCTGGAAAGCTTGTACCCAGGGGGGTCTTTCCCTCCTACTATGATGTTGGACTTGAAAGGCCCATGACGTCACCAACGTTTGATGGACACTTTGGAGGCAATTATGTGCCAAGTGGAACGTGTGGCTTGATCGATAGGCCTTGGGAGGCCTAACGTTTTGCTCTTGGAGACCAATGTTTCACTAGAGAGGCCTAACGTCACCCTAAAGGTGCATGATGTCACATATTATGCTTGATTTAGGGTTTAAATTGTCATTTTTATGTAAAAATTGGATATTACACGTAAACTGGCCATGTCGGCCTTTTTGACCTAATTCTGGTCATTGTAACTGTATAAATAAGGGAAAAACACTCTTATTTTGGATCATATTTCACTCACACTTAAGTGGGGTCTGAAATTTGCGCCCTACTTAGGGTTTATTGTCTGAAATTTGGTGCACACTTCTTGAAGGAGGCTAGTTTTGGTGTATTTTAGCAATTTTTTGGTGGAAGTCTTCAACTAGGCCTATTGCTAGATGATTCTTGGTGAATGTAAGTAACTTTTCAGCAATTCTTCTTCATTGAATGGTTATGGTTGTATTTATCTTACATTTATTCTAAGATTATGAAATTGCTAGCTTAAAACCCGAGGAGGCTAAAGCACATGTTATTGTTCTTGCCTTAATAACTTTCACTTACTAGATTATGCTATAAAGCTAGTTTTCTTGAAGCTTTGTGCTAAGGGCTCGCCATTGCAACACCCTAGCATATTTTTCTTCATCTATTCGTCATCTACTTCATCTTTGATCTAATAAGGAGGAAAATCGCTAAGGCCTAGGGTTACCTACTTCCTAGTGGCCATTTCCCCCCTAAGGTTTAGTGATTGAAGCCTTGGGCTATCGAGACTTCAATCATTGACCTTATTGTCTCTAGCTTCCTTATTGTCATTTTTTTCCTTCAAGATTGTCGCAGCTAAAAGAGACTCCATTTACCCTAAATACCTGATCTAAGACTTACAATTGAGTGATTGATGAAAGCCACTCTCAAAACCTTTACCTTAATTTCTCTACTAACTCTTCCTAACCCTAGAATAGACTAATTTACTAACCTACCTGATGTTGTTACAAAAGTAAGCTACAACCATCTATTGCATCATTAAAAGCACCTAAAAGCAATTGTAAATTTGATTTATACACTGCCTAATTTGATTCTGACAAATGTTAGTGCTTTGGTATTAATGAGTAATTATTTTGGGTCATTTTGAAGCTCTTTCAAGGCATTTTTTGTGAAAGCAATCATCTCATAAACATTGTTGTTATAAAAATCTATTTGCTTCATCATATATCAATTATTGCTTTTATTGATAAAGTCCATGGTTTTATGAAGTACTAACAACAAGTTGTGCTTGCAAAAGATATATTTTATTGTTGCTTTGTTCCTGGCAGATACATCTAAATACTTCATTACTTCATTGGTTAAAACGAGAGGGGATACTTTTATAGACACTTTGACATTCGCCTTCTCAAACCCCCAGGTCACCGGGGACATCTCCTCTGAGCCATCAACCCTAAATAGAAAGAGGTATCATGTTGAGGTGATAGTGATAGGATAACCTCATATTACGCCAATTTTCATTGCCTTAACCTTTTCCTTTGGAATAAGTACAAATTGAGCGATAACACCCACAACACTAAGAGATCTATCATCACCAACAAATATTTTCTTGGTGTTACATTCATTTAGAGCATAAAATATGTATTTATTCTTTGTCATATGATAAGATGCTCCAGAATCAATAAGCCCCTCATCAGAAGAAGAAGTAAAAGTTGTATTGTCGGAGAATCCAAAAGCAGAAAGTGCATGTCCATGAGAAAAAGAAGAAGTAGAATCAATATTGATGGTGTGCTTCTTCTTTGCTTGATCCAGATTATTTTCAGCACGAAATGAGCACGGAGATATAATAAAGCAATGTACAGATATATCTCAGATATCCAATAATATAATAGAAATGTATCATAGATGCAACCATAAACACAGAGATACAATAATACACAATTTTATATTAATGAACGAAAATGTACAAAGACTGTAAAAATACAGAGTGAAAGACTTGCTAGAATGGTGGAAGTTTATCTCTGAGAAGAGATGTGTCCACTACTCGCATTCGCAAGAAGATCATTTTAAAATGAGGCCCCAAAGGCATTTTTATCATAAAGAAAATCCAAAACCCTAACCCCGGAAGATGAAAAGCCAACACTTTTGTGGACCTCGTTTTGGGTAGTTTGGTGTATCAACTTTATGTGGGCGTAACTTTGGCATACGATCTTCGTTTGGGGTGCACGATAGCTCGTTGGCAATTTATCGTCGAGGAGATTCATTTTGGGGGCTCAATTAGAGCCTTCAAATATCACTACGAAGCTTGATCCCAAAAAACCTTTATTTAGGCCCTCAAAATGGCCCTGGAAGTTAAACACTGCTAAAAATAGTAAATTACCAAAATTGATTGAAAATTGTTTTCAGCCAGTCAGAAAAGGTGGGTGGCCACCGATATCCACCTGGATCAATCCTCCCTCCTAAGTAAGTAATGGTCTCCATTGCATTGAGTGCCTGGGGGAGAGGGAAAAGTGTTTGTTGAATCTCCATCCTGATGAGTTGCTTGTCTTGTTGGAGAAGTTGCATTGCTTAGCTTGTTGAAGGTTGTCATGAACCTGTGGCTTTAAGGGTTGGACCTTTTTAACCAATCTGGCTACATGAGATGCCTATGTATAGAATGAAGCTTTACACTTTGTTGCAATCTTTCCAACCTGCTTTTGTTGGATAGAAGGTGCTTGGACTGAGGCTGTAGTGGTGTTCTCTTGTTCACGCTTTAAACAGACTATGAAGAAGTTGAATTTTGTAGTATGAGATACTACCTTGCGACATTCTTTAGATGGGACAATAGTCGAAATTACCTCGGGTATCTTGCATAGATGACCCCTAGAGTAACAATGACACTACGAGGTCGAGACTCATAAATAACATGGTGCTTCCACATATATGGTTGGTTCAAGAGAACATCACATACATCCAGGGGGGAAACATCACATAATACCTCATCCCTTAAGGGTTGGATGTTGTATCACAATCAACACTGTCGGCTGACACAAAGATCTCGTCCCTGGCGAAGCCACCCGATGTTGTATGGTTGCAGGTGTGGTGTTGTTGACAATCCCAATTGTTTGACGACCTCTGCTGAGATGAGGTTCTTCTGGCTTCCGCTATCAACAATAAATGCAGCAGGGTCCCATTTTCCCACATCTATGAATGAAAAAGGTGCTCCCCATTTCAGAATCTATTGGTTCTTCTGGTTGAATTGTTGCAATCGCAACAATAACAGTGGGGTCTGTGTCGATGATTTGTCTTCTATCAGTATTTTCAGAATCAAATTCTGAATTAGGGTTCGACTACTTGTCTTTTATCTCGGCGAACAATGATTGTTTTGAGCGACATTCATCGGTGTTGTGCCAAGGGCTTTAGTGGAAATCACACCATTTTTCAGTGTCCTTCTTCATCTTTCCATGACCCTTCTTTTCTTGTGGATTGGACTGGTTTTCGGGATGTTGTTTGTTAGGGCCATCTTTATCATACTTTGGGTGTTGCGGATTTGCAAACCCAAACTCTTGTTTGTTCTGGTGCTTAAACTTTTGCTCAATTTTAACAACATATCGATAAGCAGAACCGAGTGATGAGATGTCTAGAAAATCCATTTTAGTTTGGATGTATCTGTGTAGAGCCCCACGGTATTTCAAAACGAAATGTCGTTCAGAGTCTTTGATACCCAATTTGGTGCATAAGGTATTGAAGGTATTGATGAACTCTGGAACTGCTTGGCCCCTTTCTTGCAGCACTGTGGTCCATCTCATGTACTGGTCCTCATATTTTCCAACAAGGTAATAGTGTTCCTTTACCGCATCCAAAAAAAAACCCCAAGTGGGCTTGGCCCCATATATTCCAGACTCCTCTATGGAAATTTGATCCCTGTAAGTTTCCCACCAATGTTTGACATGGGGGAGAGCCTTAAGGAGTGCGAAGGTGATCTTTTCTTTGTCGGAGAAATTATGAACAGAGAAATAACCTTCTAGCAGATTTAACCATTTTTCTAAGGCATCTGCATCTATCTATTCTTCAAATATGGGAATATCAAAATAAATTTGTACCTTGAAAGGAGAGGTACTTCTAAAGTGACCACTTGATGAAGACGCGCATGTTGTTATCGGTAGACGTTGAAGGATGTGGGAAAAATTCTCCATCATTTTGTCCCTCTCTCCCATGAGAGCTTGCTCAAGCAACAAATTAATAAAATTGTCTGCTCTTTTGTTTTTTATTTTCTTCTGCCATGGAGGGTTTCTTGGACGTGCGGGAGCGATTGTCTTCAAGAGAGACAAGCTCGAGACCCAACTTGCTATACTCGGACCTCGTCGGAGACATGCACTGAAAAACAATCAAGAGAAGCCTGCTCTGATACCATTGATTAGGATTATCTTCGGCATGAAATGAGAGCGGAGATATAATAAAGTAATGTACAGAGATATCTCAGATATCCAATAATATAACAAAAAAGTATCAGAGATGCAACCATAAACACATAGATACAGTGATACACAATTTTCTATTAATGGGCGAAATGTACAAAGACTATAAAAATACAGAGTGAAAGACTCGCTAGAATGGTGACAGCTTATCTCTGAGAAGAGATGTGTCTACTACTCGCATTCACAAGTAGATCATTTTACAATGAGGCTCCAAAGGCCTTTTTATCATAAAGAAAATCCAAAACCCTAACCCTGGAAGATGAAAATCCAACAGTTTTGTGGACCCCGTTTTGGGTAGTTTGGTGTATCAACTTCTCAGGGGCATAACTTTGGCATACTATCTCCGTTTAGGGTGAACGATAGCTCGTTGGAAATTTATCGTCGAGGAGATTAATTTTGGGGGCTAAATTAGGGCCTTCAACTATCATTGAAAAACTCGATCCCGAAAAACCTTCATTTAGGCCCTCAAAATGGCCCTGAAAGTTAAAAACGGCTAAAGTGGCCACCGATATCCACCTGGATCATTATTGCTTCTAAAGCTTCTATATTCTTGAAACATTTGGACTCATCATGACCATATTTATTGAAAAAGTTGCAATGTCTGTTAGTCTTCTTATTTTTATATTTTTCTCCTTTGTCACCATCAAGCTGAAGTTGTCTGAGTGGTTTTGGGACCTTTATGTTGCTTGTTGTTGTATCAAGGATGTTGCTTCTTTGGATTCTTGGGTTTACCTTTTTTTCGGGCGACTAAGGCTTTGTTGGAGGTACCTACAGTGTTGATCACTCCAAGTTGTACAAGCTTATCTTCCTCTCTAATCAAAGCAACACAAATTGACTCACGAGTGGGTTTTTGATAAGCTTTCCCTAGATCCTCTCTCATGGCATAAAAGGTAGATACAAATACAGAATATGCACTACCTGCCTTAGAAAGAATAAGATAGATGCAACGCTCTTCCTCCATCTTTATCTCACATTCTTCACATAAAATTATGAGTGTTTTAAACTTAGATAAATAGTCTCCAATGCAAAAAAAATCGCTTGGACTTAAATTCAGTACTTGATTTTCTAACTGTTGTGCTCGAATAATATTGAGTTTACCAAACATAGATTCAATATTTTCCCAAGCTTCATCAGGGTCATCAATTTCTTTAAGATGGAATCTTAAATCAAGATAGATGAACATTCGAATTAGTCCACATGCTTCGTCACTCCTATTAGCCCATTTGACTTTCTTATCGGCATTAGTGGGTTCTTTTTCCTTTCTCAAGGTAATCCGGTACAATCGTTTACTTCTTAATAAATCCTGCATATGAGATTTGCATTGGAAGTAGTTGGTGCTGGTAAACAAAAGATTACTAGAAGAATCTATATTAAATATGTAGATAATAAGGATTTAAAAATTGAAACTGATGATCTGGATCGAAATATATCGAAAAATTAGGTGGTTTTAAAAAAAAACGACACTAAAAACGGACTTCGGATGTGAAAGTTATGCAATTTAAAAAAAAACATAAACGGTAACCAAAGGACCACGTGGTGGTGTAAGTTGCTTTATGAAGTGACCCACTTTTATAAAAAGAAGTGGGGATCACTTTTACAATGAAGTTACTGTATGAAAAAAAACCACATGCAAAACAAATAACTCTAAAATAAAATATTAAAGCTACTTATAGTGATTCACTTTTATACTTGAAGTGAAATACACTTTACAATTGAGCATGAACTTTTTAAAGAAAAGTAACAAAAAGAAAGACTTGAACTTGATACCTCTTACTTAATAAGGCAACTTTTAACCAAATCAACTAGCAAAACATATTGTATTGTTTAGCAAGAGGATTGGGGGTGTTGTTGTTGTTGTTGTTGTGGAAGATGACCTTGGAGAGCGTGCTAAAAAAACTCTTTTCACACAAGAAAATATTTTCACTTCTTGATGACAACAAGGGTTAAATCTCAATTAGCTTACTCGGAAAATGCACCTTTTCCTATCTGTTTTTGAATTGCCGAGATCGCACAGGGCGCGGGGCAAAGAGCATACACAGATCTAAAAGAGTAGCAACCTAGAAACAAATAATATAAAACCGAAATAATACTTTGCAAAAATTTAAAAATGGCGTATTCATGCTTTATACCTCTGGATCTGACTGAAATGGCAGTATCTTGGGCAAACATAAACATTTTCGAGTGAAACGAAAAGTGTTTCTGACTGAAACGAGCACTCCAGAGGCAATGAAACAGTCTGTCAGATAGTTGGTTTAGGTTGATGGACAATTGGCATGGATTGTTGGGTTTCATTGATGTTTCCCAGTGATATTGTAGATTGATGTCAACCCTTAGTGAATGATGTCAACCCTTGGAGCGATAGCGAATTCTGGTAGCACAAAGGTTTGGGTAATGGACCCAAGGTTGTTTCATGTATAATGGTATCACTTGTAATATATTTTAATGGAAGACTATTCTAGATGGATAGTACATGTCATTCCATTTCCGATGGTATGTGGAACGTCACATAACTCCTCACAGTTAGAGAGTTATGGCCATGAGAAATTGGAGAACCTAGATTTGGGTAATGGACCCAAGTTTGTTTGATGAATAATGGTACGAGTTTTGATATACTTGCAGGCAATAATATTCTATATGGATAGTACATGACATGCCATACAGTGGTATGTGGAACGTCACATAACTCATCACGGTTAGAGAGTTATGGCCATGTGAAGTTGGAGAACCCTCATGAGTCATCTAGAAGCCCTAAAAGGTCAAAGTAGTCTAAGTGGTTTAAGAGATTTTAGAAGGTAAATAATAAAGTGAAGTGATGAGTATACTATAAGTCAAAGTGAATACAAAAGAGATTATTTAAATAATAAATTTAATGGATAAATTAGAAGTGGGTTAACCCTAAAATAAGGAAAGTGGGTTAAGATGGTTAAAAGGTAACCCCTTGAGGAAGCTACATGAAAGTATAAATAAGAGGCAAGACTCTCTCATTTTAATCACACTTGAGCATGAATATCTACAAGTGACTGAGGTAACCAAAAGACATCTAAGCCTAATTTCAGAGGGAAGGTTAAGTAAAGAAGGTTGAAATTCAAGTGAGGATAAATTCTTTTGATGATGCTTTCTAAGGTATGTTATTTACAAGTCATCTCACCATTTTCGCAATAATTTTTTTTMTAGAATGATTCAGATCGTGAAATTGGGAGGCCATTGAGGAAACATATCCAAGTAGTTGTGGTACAAATTTCAGCATGTGGATCGTTGTATGTTTGGAGTTACACTCCGTGGAAAATAGGGTTTTTGGCTAGTCCTGAAACTAGTCTAAAACAGGTGTTTCAGGTAAAAATGTCATAACTTCTTCATAACAGATCCAAATTTACTAAGACCAAATGTGTTGGTTAGAGTACAGACTGTAGTATTCCGTGTACAATTTTCAGAGCCATACAACAAATATTCTGTGCGGGGCACGCTTTACAAGTTCGCTCTCTAGAATAAGACAAAATTCAACAAGGTATGTCATTTTTGCTATAACTCATTTTCATAGAGGTTCCAAGTAGTGAAACTTGGAGTAATTGCATAAAACACATTGAAGAACATTGTGTACTATTTTCAGGTATTTATTCATTACAGGTGCATAGTTATGATTATTTCAAGTTAGGGTTGTTGACTAATCCAAAACTAGTCATGTGAGACTAAAGTAAAGTTTGATGAAAATACTAGTCTCTTGTTGTTAAAGTTAAGAAAGGTT
>JZKD02S1674701.1:491883-525258 GCA_000966675.3 Picea glauca
CACTTGTTAGTAGTATTGTTGACACATGGTTTATGGATTATGTAGCATACTTGTATTGGTATATTATTAGAAACACATATTGATCTTGGTGATGATTATGAGTTGTTGTGTTATGCTTGGTTGATGCACATATTTGAGAGTTGTCTCGGTGAGTAGATCTGATTTGGTTGATAAGATTGACGAGACAGGTTGTTGTGATAGGTTGTTTGGACAGGTTGTTGTGATAGGTTATTCGTACAGGTTTGGTGCATGGTTGATGCACTTGTTCATGGTACAGGTTGGTGCATGGTTGATGCATTTGTTTATGGTACAGGTTGATTACATGTTGTTTGGTACAGGTTGGTGCATGGTTGATGCACTTGTTTATGGTACAAGTTGATGCATGGTTGATTATGGTTGATTCATGGTTATTGGTACAAGTTGTTTCGTGCAGGTTGATTTGTACATGTTTACAATAGTATATCTCACAGTGATAGTGTGACAATGGTTCCATCATTCTACTTCTACGTCAGGGTGGTTGGACGGGGCAAGGACAGGTGGTTGTAGCCACCTTCTGGTTGTAGCCGGAGAACATAGGGGGTCGTAGCCTCCTTTTGGTTGTAGCTAGATAATTGGGGAGTTGGAGCTTCCCTCAGGTTGTAGCCTGAGAAATTAGGGGGTTGGAGCCTTCTTCCAGTTGCAGCTGGAAAACAAAGGAAGTTGGTGCTTCCAATGAATGTAATTCTTAAAGATGTATAAGAAAAAACATTTTGTGGTTTTCTCTCGCTTTGGGTTTCCACGTAAAAATATTGGTGTATTGTGTATGTGTATAATTGCTCATTTGTTCATTGTTTATTTACTCTACAACTATTGGATGATAATGCTACAATGATATAACACTTGCATATTGTGGTTAAAAAGGATTGAATTGCTCTATTACTGATTCACCCCCCCTCTCAGTAATCCAACACAGTCCTCTCATCCCATAAATGTATGGAAATGGCAAAAAATGGAGATGAGACAACTCGGCTTCACGATCTCGATCTACAATAGGAGTGGGTCTTCAAACAAGCTCTGATACCATGTTCGACAACAGAGGTATTCCAACAGAGGATGAACACCTTTAGTAACCACTCACACAACCATATCAAAAATCAACACACCGATGTTTTTAACGTGGTAAAACCCCTACGAGGAAACATCCATGGCCCCAACCAACACAACCACTTGGAGCAGTTTATTAATGCAAAAGAAAAAGATTACATAGAGATTTTACAAGAGAGTTTCTCACAATTGGTCATTGACAAATGACCCTCCATGCTCTTTAAATAGAGATCATGAACCAATCGGATGTTAAGCCATGGATAAATGGTCGTTAAGATCGAGGGGAATATGGACCGTCAGATCACTCTATGTCGGGAACATATCATGACCATCGAATTTCCTAACTACAAATGCATACTAATGCACAATAAAGAAACACACCAAGAAACACACTTTTATCTAACGACACATTAGACCAAGTAGATCTTAACTAACTCCTAAGTGTCTAAATATCCTAACACTTTATACATCTTTTTAGCACTGATGTCTGAAATTTGTATCCAAATGCACTAATTGAAAGGATCCATCTTATGAAGTTGAACGTGAGGAGAAATGTTCTTTCTTATATAACAGGTTATGCCTGCAATCCCTCTATGGTATGATTTTTTGTTCCATGCCGATCACAAGACAAATCCTTCTATGTTAGGGACCTTAGACTCTTCATGCTCCCATGTTTCAACTAGACAAATAATATCAATATCACTCGGGATCCAACTTAACCTAGGACCCTTGCGCCATGGAAAACCAGGACAGTTCCAAAAAAGGATCCCGAGTGTCCCAAATTCCTATTTATCATTATCATTTTGGTCTCTACCCCTAACAATAGCTTTTCGATTTCTAATTATTGCCCATTTTCCTTCCTTCCTGGCTTCTTTTACCTTTTTAACTTCCTTCCTTAATTCAACTTGGTTTTCGGGAATGAGGTCTTTATTTATAAATATTCCTGACCTTTTTAAGCTTAGAGATTCACTGAGTATGCTATATTTATGGTCATTACAACTTACTTTGACACGAATCAACCTATCTTTATGTTCAATTATTTTTCCTAGCTTCTTTGCTTCTATAAGGTAAGTTGTCTCAATTTATGATTTATTTTTTAGTTCTTCTTTTACTATTCCTAGCGTATCCCCATCTGTTGTTCTTTTGTACCAAAAATTATGAGGTTCAAGGCTATTTTATTATGCCCATGATCCAATTCGATTAGCTTATTCATTTCCTATTTGATGTATTTGATATCCAATTTGTTTTCCAGACTACTTAGGGCCAAATTGTTGGTTAGTTTTTCTTCTAGTTCTTTAATCCTATCTCTCAAGTTGCAATTTTCTTCAACCTCTCCTTCTTGGGTTGATTGTTTTTGCTTTTCCATTTCTTCTATTCTAGCCTCCATTGTCTACAATTGAAACTTGAAACCTAACAAGTTTGAATCTTATCTTTGAAGAGTTTAATTTTTTTTATCAAGCATTGCCTCTAGCTCTATTTGGAGTTTTACTTCTCTTTCTTATCTCCTTTTTTCTGACGATTCTAACTCTATTTGGAGTTTTGTTTCTCTTTCTTCTCTCCTTTTTTCTAACGATTCTATATATTCATAAAGACTCTCTAGGGTGACTTTGGGGGCTTTCTTTCATTCAAATTGTGTATCGATTCACTTTCAAATTCACCAAAGAGTATAAACATGTCTCCTAAGCATTGCAGAGTGTAAGTGGTAATATTTATTAATATTTGACTAATAAATATTTATAAAAACTAAATATTATATTTTTAAATTTAATAAATATTTTTTTTTATTCACAATTTTAACATTTTAATTGGTTGTAGTCTAAACTTTTTACAAAATGACTCTTTTTCGAGGACATTTACCCTAAATTCGGTGAGAAATTGTTCAAATTTGAGTAATTATTTTTGTGGGTTTTTCAACATGTTGGAATTCAGAAATGAATTTTAAACAACAAAAAATAGTAATTTTGTGCAAATTTATATCACCATATTCCGACAAAAAAAACCATTTCATAAAACCACAGTTATACAACGCCTTTTAAGTGCATTCTTTTTTTTCCAGAGAAAATTGCACATTATATTTATAATAATACAATCCATTTACATAGTTTGTCTCATCACATTAGATGTTATAACAAAACATATAACTAGACTTCTATAACCTTTATTGTCTCAACACGAGACTATAATAGCCCTTCAAATAGTAAACTAGACATCTATCCCATAAGGGAATTGAAACATGCAAAAAACAAAGCTGGACTAAAATCACAGCCAATAAACATACTCCAAATTTCAAAATCTGACAAGTCTCAGTCTAATACAAAAAGGCCATCTACAAAATGTCTACAGGTTAAAAGATCACAACTTCAGAATATTAATAGGACCTCCCTGTCCACCAGTCCATTTGTTGTATGTAATATGACCCACTGGTGTGTTTAAAGCAATCTTTGACAGACCATCAACCACGGTATTGCGTTCACGATATATATGGGTGAAAGTAATTGACTTGAAGAAAGGCAATAAGTCAAAATTTCTGCTCTTCCAGCTCTCCAGATTGGTTATCTGAAGAGTACCAATACCTTTGAGCCAGTTTATCATTAACAAAGAGTTTCCCATCAAATGAAGTTCCTGAATACCGAAGCTTTTTTCTAATGTGATGGCTCCCCAAGCTCCCATAAGCTCTGTCTTAAAACTTGAACCTGAGATACAGTTTAAAGTCCAACGATATTCCTTTGGAGTATTTAATCTGATAACTCCTCCTGCTCCACACTTATTCATATTGACTTGCGAGGCACCATCTAACCAAGCTAAAACTTGTCTTCCAGAAAAGTAATCGGTTGAAATCTTTTTGTAGAAGTTGTTGATAGGATCTGCTTCGAAGCTACATAACCTGTTGTAAGAAAAAGAGTTTTTGTTGCCGAAGGCGATTTATCTTAGAACAATTTTTTGTTTCTGTCCTTCCATATAAACCAACATATGTAAGATGTGACCTCTCTAATTTGTTTATTCTGCATAGACTAGTTATGTAGGCATTCACCAACAAAAACATCGTTCCAACCGTTTGCTAGATTAAAACTCCTTTTCACTTCTTCCCAGATAGATGACGTAAATGAGCAACTAATAAAAACATGGTGGCTCATCTCCTCGTCTAATCCACATAGACAACACATTCTAGGTCCAAACAATCCTCTCCTTCAAAGGTTTTCCCAAGTAAGAACCTTGTTTTCCATTAAAATCCATAAGAATAATTTGATCTTTAATGGACAACTCCATTTCCATAAGTGAGTTCTCCAATTTTCTGCCTTCCCCAGCCAAAATTTGTTTGAAAGAGTGTTGTAGACATTTTTAACAGATATATGACCATAACTGTCATCTCCAATCCACTTTAGTTCATCAGGATGATCCTATAGAAAAATGCCAGCATGTAACAACAGATTCCGGTAAATATTCCATTCTTGACCCAGGTTTCCTTCCAGGTCCAACTCATTGCTCGTTGCCCAATTCTGTCCCAGCATACTGGTTTGAGATGGTCGACTCGCTTAAAAAAGAAAGTAGATTTGTTTTCTATTAATTTCTTGAATCAGGTCCTCCGACAACAATGAAGCATCATTCAAATCGCAGATGTAATCTCTACCAATAATAATAGCTTTTCCGGAGCTAGGATTCCAAGCTATTCTGTCCAGAATTATCGGCAATGTATTTAGAATATTCTTCCATGTTTGTGATCCATAGGAAGTAAAGTTCACAACCGATCTCAACCAAGTACTCACTGGTACCTGGGGCAAATATTTTCCTTGAATAACCCTTTGCCAGATCCCTGTCTTCATTAATGCCCGCCAAAAGGTATTGGTACCCAGCGCTCTATAGAAGATAAAAATATTACGTAAACCCCATCCTCCTAGCTGCTTGAGTTTTGCAATAATTTGCCAATTACAAAGGTGATGGCACTTCTTGGATTTATTTCTGGCCCACAGATATTCAAAACTAATTCTGCGTAACTTAGATAACATCGATACAAAAATATGAGCAAGAGTCATCCAGTAGATCGGTAAACTCTCAAGCACAGCTTTAATAAGGATTAGCCGACCTCCCAAACTGAGCCATTTATTACACCAAAGGTTAATCCTCACTTCAAACCTATCAACTAACCACTGCCAGTCCTTGGTTGTATAGTTTCCTGGTTTCATCAGATAACCCAAATTATTAAAACCATAGTGAAGGTTTTTGACCGGAAAAGCAAGAACATCTTCAATCCTCTTAAGTCTTTTATATTTGACACCAGCATGCAGCACAGTGGATTTTTGATTGTTTATGATCAACCTCGATGCCCAGCAGAACACCTGTAATATATTATGAATAATTTTCCATTTAGTTAGTGATGCTTTAGTCATAATTAGGATGTCATCCACAAATAGTAAATGGAGGATCCTGATCATACTGGAAACTTTAATCCCTATTATCTGACCCTCAGATTTTGCTTTCTTTAATGCCAGACTAAGCCCCTCCATTACTAAGATAAATAGCAAGGGAGATAGCGGACATCCCTATCTCAGTCCCCTGCTACTTTTATAGAATTTAGTTGCCTCTCCATTAATTAAGGTAACATAAGTCGTGGAAACTACACAGGCCATAATCCAGCTCGTAGTCTTATACCCAAAGCCACTTTGACAAAGTACCAGCATTAAAAAATCCCAACTAGTGCAGTCATAAGCCTTCCTCAAGTCAATTTTAAGAATCATTGCTTTCATCTTCTTTGCACTAATGCTGTGAAGGCATTCCTGAGTTGTTCCAACAACATCCAAAATTTGTCGGCCCTTGAGAAAACCAAGTTGTTCTTCTGAAAGAACTTTGGATAGTATAGGTCGAAGTCTTTTTGCAATAATTTTTGAAACGATCTTGTAATAAAGGTTATAAAGAGAAATTGATCTAAAATCATTAAAAACCAAAGGTTTATTGACTTTTGGTATCAAAGCCACAAAAGTGGAATTGATCGCAGGAATGATCTTTCCTTTCAACCTTGTTTCTTAGACCATATCCACCACATCCTGACCAACCATCTCAAAAAAGTAATGGTAGAATTCAACAGTCCAACCGTCCGGTCCAGGACTTTTGTCCTTGGCGAAACCTTTAATAACTTCAAAGACTTCCTCCTTAGTTACTCTTTTTTCTAAGTCCTGTACCTCCAGAGTAGTAACAAAGGTAGGATATAGTCTAATTATTTCCATTCTTTCCTCCATGAAAGACTGATCAATCTCATTATAAAAGGCATTAAAATGTTTGATTTCTTCCTCTTTTATAGCCTGATGACCAGAGTGAATATTCGCGATCTCTTCTCTAATTTCCCATATAAACTTCTTGTTTCTTCTATGGCTAGCATACAGATGGAAAAGATTTGTATTTCTATCGCCACTCTTGATTCATATCGCCCTACTTTTTTGTCACTAGATCTCCTCTTCTGCCAATAAGAGTCGGTTTCTATTAACTTCAAGCCTTGACAAATTTAAGGAGTCCTCCATAGATGTCATACCCAAATTTATATTGTTATAGACTTCTGCAATAGCTTCCTCGATGTTTGATAGTTCTTCCTGATCCTTTTTTCTTTTTCTTTTAGCCCAATCCTTTATTCTAACCTTCAACATCGATAACTTGTTTACCAGTCTCTTTTGTGCTCCCTCTGTAGTTAAATGTCGAGGATCATTCTAGACCCAAATTACAATATTCCTGAAAGAATCATCCTTCAACCACTTCAGATTTAGTTTAAAAGGGAAAGCAATTGTTCCATAACATGAACGGAATTCCATCAAAACAGGAGCATGATCAGATAGGAAGGGATACTCCACCCAAGTTCGAAACTTCTTCACCGTTGAGATCAAAGACTCAGCAACTAAAAACCGATCAAGTCTTTTCGATATACAAGCATCACCTAATGTACCATTTTGCCAAGCCACCACTTTTTTCGATGGAGCTAAATCCACAAGACCATTCCTCTGAAACAATGTTTTGAAGAAGCCCGCTAAAGAATCCAAATGAGCAGACAAACCCCATAACTCATTAGAGGAAGTAATTAAGTTTAGATCACCTACTAGAATTAAATCCTTGTGGCTTAGAATACCAACATTCTCCAAAGCTTCCCAGAAAATTTTGCGGTCCTCGCAGGGGCCATACACATTAAGAAAAGAAAGCTTTCTCTTGTCCACTTTTGAAAAACCTGACAAAAAGATGCCACCAAGACATAAATAAGGCACTAAATCAAAAAAGGAAGCATCCCAAGACACCAATAGTCCTCCAAAGGTTCCAACTGCACTGACCGCACAGACACACCAATCAGGTCTGATTTTATACAAGAAAGATCTGGCTTTTTCGGCCGACACCATCGTCTCTTGTAAAAAGATAATATTCAGAGAAGTGTTACTCATTAATCTTCTGAAGGAGGCCAGTTTAAGGGGTCCTCCAACCCCTCTTTTATTAGAGGAGAGCAGAATTGTGGCTTAACTCTGGCTTGGGCCTTTATGCCTCTAAGTGCCCGTTGTTGTGAAGAAGAAGCAGGGGTTGCCAAAGTGTTGTTACTGGATCCTGCCAAACGTCGACCACTTCTCGTTTTAAGAGGAGAAATCTCATAACCCAATTCACGAGACCACACAGGGTCAGAAAAGGAGGGAGAAATTGTAAAAATGGGTTCCATTAAACCTGTCTCAACCAGGGAGTTCACAGGAAGATTACCATTATAAGTCACCAAAGGGAAAGGAGCCGAGGGCTTTGTTAAAGGAAGGGTCAACTCAGGCAGAGTTCTATCCAGTACCAAATCACTGGGAGGCGATTCAGTATATCCCGGAGGCAAAAGTAAGTCATTACCATTGTCACACCCCCACTACGGGAACTAATATTTTTTGGCTTTTTCCTTCTTTTTCTCCGAGGAACAGAATCCCCGAATTCCTATGGGGCCTGATGCAGACACTACCATCCCTTATCCTTACCCATGTGATCGTTGTCTATGACCACATGCCTTACCGAAGAGGTGCTTCCGGCTTTCGCAATTCAGGAAATCGCGATGCATGTGTTCCCCTGCTCTCTGGTATCTCGGAGTGCCGAAATCTGAAAGGAACCAACAGTTAGTCACATCTAACAATGCCTCGGATTAAAACCTGGCATTCCACCTTTCAGAGTTTCGCGTACTGGGTTTTCGCGGTAGAAGAGGACGAGGGGTTCATACCCTTCAATTTTTCGAGTGTCGAAACAATGAAGACCAAATCTACACGCGCTAAGCCATATCGGGATTTCACAAGTCGGGAATTCACAATATGCGCAGACAGGAGGTCTCGCACTTAGGTTTCCCGGGAGCCGAAACTCCTAAACCTGTATTCATCTCTAAGCTCATTTCGGGGTTTCGCAAGTTGGGACTTCGCGATTAGCGAATACAAGGGAACTGACCCTTGGGATTTCCCGGGTGCCGAAACACTGAAACATCCAAACTCTAGACACACTATGCCATTTCGGGGTTTCGCAAGTCAAGTTTTCGGGACTGGCGAGTACAAGAGACTTGCCTTTATGTATCCCGAATGTCGAAACTCCGATGGGTTATATCTCTGCCACGTGTCACCCTGGATCCAACGATCCATAATAACCCTCGCGATTTCGGTGATTGCGAATCCTCGTGCTTCACCACCCTTATACACCTAAGTTCTGAAACCACGGTGGCTTCCGGATGTTCGCCACCTGTCCTCCAACGATCCAATGGTTGAAGTGATTTCGAGACTTCTTTCGTGCGTCTATCTCTGGATCTTACGACTGTCAGTCCCCGCTCCAGATCTGACGGTTCTATACCGTCCGTTCAGATCCTCTCCTCTTGCACACTATCCTGTGTGCCTGGACGTAGGATTCGATGGTCCAGATCCACACTCTATAGTTGATCTAAGGGCTATTGTTGCTCCTCGAAAGATTTCGATGCTTCAAAGGTATCAGCCTTCGATCTTCTACTGCAAGCCGACTATTGGGTTTCGCCAGCACTTACGAAAAGTGTTGTCCCTCCTGAGCTTTCTCAGCTATGAAGGAATTAAGAGTTTTGCGCTCTTTCTCCTGGGCTTGACTCTTAGAAGAGTCTTCTGCGCACCCCTTGCACTCATTTGTCAAGTCTAGGACTTGAGTGAGTCTCAGTCTCTACTTGCCTCGCACGGACCCTGTGCATAACTACACTACCTCTTCTGAGCTTAACAGAAATTGTCCTCCAAGGGACTCTAGACAACTAGGAAGGTTGGCATGTGTACATGAGATTATGCCTAAGGTCGATGAACTCACAGTTCGTGGCTCTAACTCAAGCTGCCACAGAACACAAGCATTTACAAGTACCAATCATGTCCTATCCATATAATCTCTTACTGGCCTAATTATACAACCAAGCAGTAAGGAAAGAGACACAGTATATCCATTTAGAAATCAAGCACAATTCCTGAAACAAACACAATATAACCAAATTCATGCCTAGTTACAGCTAAATTACACAGAGTAAGAAATCACTTATCTATTACAGGTTGCCGCCAACCAACTGACTGTGGGTGTTTGTCCTTCCACCCAACCATAGGCTCACAGGCATTCAATATTAGTACTCTGGCCACCCCCGTGCCAAGCCATGATATCACCAGGGAACTCTCACTCTTCTCGAGGGTTCTCTCTCTATTTCAGTTTCTGTTCGGGTCCTATTTTCTGCAACTCGGAGCTTTCTCACTCGCTTATGGCCTCGACGAGGTTTCTCAAATGCTCTTCGGCATCAAGCTCGTGACCTTCTGTTCGTGATTCGCTGGAGAGCTTCACGCCTCTCCCTTGCAAGCTCCTGTTTTTGTCTCGTGTCCCTTTCTTCCTTTTCTCTGTGTCCCTCTTACCTTTGACGGTTTCGCCGACCTATCCTGTTCCTTCTGTAAGAAGGAAACTCGGGTCTGCAGGTCCCTGCAGTACTTCGGGCTGACAGCCCATGTTTCCATTCATGGGGGTGGTTGGTGATTCAACCACTGTCCTTTCTTCCTTGACTGCTTTCCTTTCCTTGGGATTCGAAGGAGGTTTGTCATCCTTATCATGAAGATTTGGGGTTATTTGATATATGAACCCTCTTGTATTGTTTTCACATTCTTCCTCTAGTGATATCATGGCCAATACTTTCAAGGATTCACCCCCATAGTCAGTTATTTGGCAACTCAGTCAATAATAAATTTACATTGTCCTCGTGCCTTAGCATGGTAATTCCTATTTTATGATTAATTACAAATTGGGGGTAAACATGGTGTTACAATTCCCTCCCCCTTAAAGGAACACCGTCCTCGGTGTTCTTTCTCAAAAACACCCGTCATGCCTTTCTCATTCAGCCACTTCAGAAGTCTTAACCTTCGTCCTCGGTCAGGTCCTTTTTTAGGATCTCAGTCTTCGTCACCTTCCTTCAATAATTCCTGGACCACAAGCACATTAATCACAATTTTGTGCGAAAACATCTTACTGTTGTTCAAAATTCAAAAGGAAAATTTCATAATCTTAGCACAATACTTATCTGTGCAGTTTGTGGATCTGTATCGACATGGTAGTTTTGTTATCCATGCTCATCGCTTTTCTTGACATACCCATTGGGTGCATGATTCCCAATTCAATAGTTCACAAGAGCTATCATGATTTCATCTTCCTTTCCAAGGTTTTTTTTTTTTTCCGCATGGGAAACTTCCCATTGTGTGCATGATCCCAATAGTTTACAAGAATTATTAAGGTCTCCTCTTCCCTGCGGTCACTCACCCTCCAAGCCCAGGCTCATGCATCCCCTTCACTGTTATACAGTCCCTCGGGTGATCCATCTTGCCCTACCGAGGTTTTCTCGCACGGGAAATTTTTAGAGACTCTACCGAGTCTTACAATCGAGGCGTCCCTCAGTCTTGCTCTGCCCAGGCGTCCCTTCGGCTTGTGTTGCCTCAACACAATAATTTTCAGGCGATCATGGCTTATCACGGGGTTTTCATGGCTCAGCAGTAGCCACGTTCATCGTTTTCAGCTGTGACAGCCTTCATCTGTCCTTTCAGGACAAATCTTTTCTTCTCACCTGTATCACAGGTACACAAGGTTCGTGAGACATCATTATAAATTCTAACTTTCAAAATTATATTGCAAATCTGTCACCTACAGATTTCCTATTCCACAATTTGTTTTCATATTTGTTCCGCACAGGAACCAGATTCATAATTATGGGACTTTCCTTCCCATAACATTTTAGCTCAGTAGGAAATCGATCTTCCTTATGGGCTTACAACATTGCCATATCCAAGACTCCTTCTTTCTGCAGTCATTCCTCAGCTAATCAAATTGTTAGTTCTCATGCACATACATTTTATTGCACCTTTACAACATCGTCACAACAATTTCAGAATGGTGCATACTAATAATCAAATTCACTTTCTCAAAAGGAAATACCATTCCTTGCAGTTTGGCTCAGCAGGCAATCGGTCTTCCCTATGGGCTTACCTTACTTCCATATCCATGACCCTCTGCTTCCTGCAATTCATTCTTCAACCAGCCAAATAAATTTTTAGATTTTCCATGTACGTATATACATATTTTCAAACGTAATTCAACATTTCAAAGGGTTTTAACAAATGTGCCACTATCCATGGCCACATTCATACCCAATGCATTCTTGCATTGATTTCAAGTTCATCGCACTTTATGACTGGTTCTTGGCCATGGGGTGTTGGAATTTAACCGAACTTTTCCTCATATGGTTTATTCCTTTTCATTCATTCTTACAACATGACCACGCTTCCTGCTATAGGTCGATCACGACCCCAAATTAGTACATATTAAACTTAAAAGTTTTGCATGAATGCACCCACGCATTATGCCTTCATTAATAACTAGGGTGCCAACACTCATGGCCACCCAAATTTGGTTTTCTCTAACACCTATACTACGTGGGTAGAAATGTTGGAAGGTCCTCCTTCCTTAATGAGAAATCCCTTGTCTGTCCTTTATGCAAATATGCATTTCCTAGAAGTAATTCCATGAAACGTGCTATCTATGAGTACTTTTGTTTTCGATCGTTCCTTGATTGGTCCATGTGTTCATGACATATCAATTCATGAATTTTTCTAAGGGTTACAACCAGTGTTTACTACCAGAGGTTCATACCTCCATTATTCAGGTTCTCCTTCTTGAATCATACCCTACTTGGGTATCCAAGGCATACAATTGCCCTTTCAATTTTCAGGTATAACATGCAATAATAAAATATTTCGGAAGGGGTTCTTACCAAATACCTTCATACCCTATGCCACACAGGCACAAATATCTTTATACTGGCTCTTGGTTGCTAGCACCCTTTCTCTGTTCTCTACCTTATCAGTAGTGCTTTAGCGGGATTTTCACAGTCCCGTCAACAACCTTTCGACCGTAGCCTTTCCATGGTCACCCTCTGCTTGAGGTTGTTCATTATTGACAACTGTCCTCCTCAACAATTCCAATATTATTCCTTTCTACACATGACATACACCATAGGCACATTAATCGTCATGTAAATTAAAATGCAAATATCATAGTGTTTAATTAATAATAACATTTTCAGGCATGTCTAGCATATTTGTATGCACTTCATCACATCATCCTTAATGTTTTTCATGAGTGTAACACAACAGTTCTCAATTGATTTCACAGCATTACAACCATCATTATTATGGTGTCAAATCATTTTCGTTCATCAATGTACTAGCTTTCTCATCCCATAGAAACATAATGCACAGCAAGGAAAGAATTGAGGGCTCTCCCCTTCTTCCAATTCTTTCTACATCGCCTGGGGCTTTTCAGCCCAGTCAAGTTATCTCTAAGGTCTCACTGCCTTTCCTTAATCATAGCTTCAACCAAGCCGTATCAGTTAAATGTACCCATTTATTCATTCAATCATACTCAGGGGTTTACTGGCCTCTTACCAACCATACTGGTTTCCACAACTGCTCTTTTTCTGAGCAACCCTGGGTTAGGCTCATCCTAACTCTTAGGATACTTCAACATGATTTAGTAGCAACTCTTTGCTCATAATGAATTATGAACATGTGCATCCTACACACTTCCATTATGTTATCAGAGTGGTTAATATTCGGTTATTAGTCTTCTATTACTTACATGATTCTTTCAAAATGTAATCCAGGATTATTATACATGGACATGCCCTGCAGCCCATTGTCCAACCTTCAACAATTATTAGGTTTGTGACTTTGTTCTTCTGACAGAGACCTTATATAGTTCCTCCACCGGAAACTCCTTCAGCATGCAACTTCCTTGTTGCAGATCCATCACCACTTGTGATGGCCTCAACCTTGAGTCAGCCTTTTAGTGGTCTACCAAATATTCCTCTTAAGGAATATAAACATGCATCTTTATTAACTTACATCTATGATGTACTTAACCACTTTCATAATCCTAAGCCTGCATGTAGCTATCGTAGGTATATTTCATAGCCTACATACATTTCCATTTTTAAAATCAGTCATCTCAGGATTGTTCACAGTCCTTCTCATGTGATCTTCAAAGGCATAAACATTTGCCTCTTATCATGACATCAGAGCATCCTCACTCGTTTATTCTTTCATCATACATGTGCATTACTTGCACGTTTAATATCATTCATACCTTACTGGTATTAATATCAGACTTCCTATTATGAAGCTCCACAATGCATTAAACTCATGCACTCAAGTACAATTGAACACAACTAAGTATTCATCATACTGGTTCACGCCTTCTCCTCATGTGACCACCGGTGGTGACCACGATCCAAACTAAAAGGCGCTTCACATTTCACGATTTCGGGATTCCTATTGCAAGGAACTCTGGTTCTTCGATTCCCCAAAACCTGATAGGCCAAAATGTCGAAATGTCGATCCCCAACTTTCTCCTCCAAGGAGGTGTCTCCCGGGCTCGTCGCATTTCGCGACTTCGGAACTCCCGATGTCAAGCGTTCCAACTTTCCGTCTACGGGATTCCCGATATCCCGATATGACCGCGGCCCCACTCCTCTTTATGTTGCGTTGTTGCAACTTCGGGGTTTTAATCCCTGAGAGTCTGGATTCCTCGTCTCCAGGACTTCCAAAATCCTGAATCCCGGTATGCCGAAATGACAGCTTCCTATCGCGTCCCTTCAACGCCTTCGGGATTTCGCATTTTGCAATCCCATGATGCAAGGGTTGCCTGGTCCTTGCTCCTTTGACTTCCCGGTACCTCAAATACGGGCGTGTCGCTATTGAGAGATCAACGACCACGATCCAATCCGCATCCTACAGCCCTGATCCTTTTTCGGCGTTTTTTTTTTAGGGGGGGGGTCAAGAGTTCAAAACTCTTGCCCTTCGCCTCCCCTGTACCAGGAGTGCCAAAATGGCTCCTTTCGGGGATTTTCCCGAAACCTCAATCCTCCACCACTTGTCCTCTAGCGATGAATGGTCCCGACGCTTTCGGGACTTCGTGGCCCGGGACCTCTAGTCTCCCAAATTCTTACCTCTCAGACTCCCGGTATCCAAAATTGTGAAATTCTCTCTGGACGATCAATGGTCCAGATCGCTCCTTGATCAAGGGCTATGATCTTTTCGCGAATTTCTCATTGCTTCTTCCAAGCCCTTTGGTTTTGCGGAATTCCGGTATCTCCTCGCAACTAACCAGTGCGCTACTTCTCCGAGATCGAACAACTCGAAACATTTTGGTTCTTTCTGAATGGATCTTGACTCTCGATCCTATCCAATCTTCAAAACTCTCTTCTGAAGGATTTCTCCTGCTCAATCCTCCATACTTGTTCTTTCTTCGAACTTCAGTTTTCTACGCTTCCTTTTGAACGCTTCAACTCTTCGAAACTTAGAAACTTTTTCTAAGTGTTTCCTCTCAAGACTTAAAACCACTACTCCTCTTGGTATACTCCGGGGTTTTCAAACTTTAACACCAGCTTGATTCTATATGCATGTTCGGCATACCAAAATTCTCCGCTATCTCTTCTAAGATTTTAAGTTACTTACATGACTAATGTCATAGTCATAACTCATACGAATGTTATCCTCTCTTTATGGGAACAACCAACAAGGGTCACTCTTGGGAATTAGCAATAGTCCCAAAGGAATCCTCTTAATCTTGCTCAAACAGATTATCCTTATTGTCGATCCTAACCATTGTAGGTCGGGTAATCTGACCCTACATATTTTCATCAGTCCTCTCAATCGTGAGGATTTATATGTTCAGAGTTTAGTCTTTTAATAACGCAGTAATCATAACTTTCTAAGGATCCTACCAATCCTTACCAGATTTCCCAAATCATGAAGGAGTTCTTTATTTGGATCTTAATTCTTACTTAACCAGCCATCTCAATTGCAAGAGACTCTACCTGCTTTAGTAGGTAGCCATCATCACACTATAACATAATAACATAGTTCATGTCCCTTTTCTGACTAGTGCAGCTTCATAGCACAATTTATTCCACCTCTGTTATTCACACTCAGGTCTTATTAGTAATACTGATTAGTGCATTCCTACTCCTATAAGAGTAGTTATCATTTTGACAAAGGAACAATATAATTCCTTTGTTGGAATTCAACAAGTAATCCCAAAATCACAAGTTCAATCTGCAACCCTTCTCCTCAAGGAGTAAATGCAGATAACAACATCTCCTTACGTGGCTCGTACATGAGCCCAAGCAGGCCAAGTGTTGTAACCATGCTCTGATACCAATTTGTCACGCACCCACTATGGGAACTAATATTTTTCAGCTTTTTCCTTCTTTTCCCCCGAGGAATAGAATCTCTGAATTCCGATGGGGCCTGATGCAGACCCTACCATCCCTTATCCTTACCCATGTGATTATTGGCTATGACCACAGGCCTTACTGAAGAGGTGCTTCCGGATTTCGCGATTCGGGAAATCGTGATGCATGTGTTCCCTTTCTCTCTGGTATCTCGAAGTGCCGAAATCTGAAAGGAACCAACAGTTAGTCACATCTAACAATGCCTCAGATTAAAACCTGGCATTCCACCTTTCAGAGTTTCGCATACCGGGTTTTCGCGGTAGAAGAGGACGAGGGGTTCATACCCTTCGATTTTCCGGGTGCCGAAACATCGAAGACCAAATCCACATGCGCTAAGCCATATCGGGATTTCACAAGTCGAGAATTCGCGATATGCACAGACAGAAGGTCTCGTACTTAGGTTTCCCGGGAGCCGAAACTCCTAAACCTGTATTCATCGCTAAGCTCATTTCAGGGTTTCGCAAGTCGGGACTTTGAGTACAAGGGAACTGACCCTTGGGATTTCCCAGGTGCCGAAACACCGAAACATCCAAACTCTAGACACGCTATGCCATTTCGGGGTTTTGCAAGTCGGGTTTTTGGGACTGGCGAGTACAAGAGACTTGCCTTTAGGTATCCTGGGTGTCGAAACTCCGATGGGTTAGATCTTTGCCACGTGTCACCCTGGATCCAACGATCCAGAATAACCCTCGCGATTTCGGTGATTGTGAATCCTCGTTCTTCACCACCTTTATACGCCTAAGTTCCAAAACCCCGGCGGCTTCCAGATGTTCGCCACCTGTCCTCCAACGATCCAACGGTTGAAGTGATTTCGGGACTTCTTTCATGCGCCTATCTCCGGATCCAACGACGGTCAGTCCCCGCTCTAGATCTGACGGTTCTATACCATCCGTTCAGATCCTCTCCTCTTGCGTGCTATCCTGTGTGCCTAGACGTAGGATTCGATGGTCCAGATCCACACTCTACAGTTGATCTAAGGGATGTTGTTGCTCTTCCTCCTGAGCTTTGGCTTTCTTCCCGATCTCGGAAGATTTCGACGCTTCAAAGGTCTCAGCCTTCGATCTTCTACTGCAAGCCGACTATTGGGTCTCGCCAGCACTTACGAAAAGTGTTGTCCCTCCTGAGCTTTCTTAGCTATGAAGGAATTAAGAGTTTTGCGCTCTTTCTCCTGGGCTTGACTCTTAGAAGAGTCTTCTGCGCACCCCTTGCGCTCATTTGTCAAGTCCAGGACTTGAGTGAGTCTTGGTCTCTACTTGCCTCGTAGGGAGCCTATGCATAACTACACTACCTCTCCTGAGCTTAACAGAATTCGTCCTCCAAGGGACTCTAGACAACTAGGAAGGTTGGCATGTGTACATGAGACTATGCCTAAGGTCAACGAACTCACAGTTCGTGGCTCTAACTCAAGCCGCCACAGGACACAAGCATTTATGAGTACCAATCATGTCCTATCCATATAATCTCTTACTGGCCTAATTATACAACCAAGCAGTAAGGAAAGAGACACAGTATATCCATTCAGAAATCAAGCACAATTCCTGAAACATACACAATATAACCAAATTCATGCCCAGTTACAGCTAAATTACACAGAGTGAGAAATCACTTATCTATTACAGGTTGTCACCAACCAACTGACTGTGGGTGTTCATCCTTCCACCCAACCATAGGCTCAGAGGCATTCAATATTAGCACTCTGGCCACCCCCGTGCCAAGCCATGATATCACTAGGGAATTCTCACTCTTCTCGAGGGTTCTCTCTCTGTTTCAGTTTCTGTTCGGGTCCTGTTTTCTGCAACTCGGAGCTTTCTCACTCGTTTGTGGCCTCAACGAGGTTTCTCAGATGCTCTTCGGCATCAAGCTCGTGGCCTTCTATTTGTGATTCGCTGGAGAGCTTCGCGCCTCTCCCTTGCAAGCTCCCGTTCTTGTCTCGTGTCCCTTTCTTCCTTTTCTCTGTGTCCCTCTTACCTTGGACGGTTTTGCCGATCTATCCTGTTCCTTCTGTCAGAAAGAAACTCAGGTCTGCAGGTCCTTGCAGTAGTTCGGGTTGACAACCCATGTTTCCATTCATGGGGGTGGTTGGTGATTCAACCATTGTCCTTTCTTCCTTGACTGTTTTCCTTTCCTTGGGATTTGAAGGAGGTTTGTCATCCTTATCATGAAGATTTTGAATTATTTGATATATGAACCCTCTTGTATGGTTTTCACATTCTTCCTCTAGTGATATCATGGCCAGTACTTTCAAGGCTTCACCCCCATGGTCAGTTATTTGGCAACTCAGTCAATAATACATTTACATTGTCCTCATGCCTTAGCATGGTAATTCCTGTTTTATGATTAATTACAAATTGGGGGAAACAGGGTGTTACAACCATTACTTGGACAGTCCAGTGGACTGGCTATCTCTTTTACTGAAGGAGAAGAATGCAAAATATCACTTCGAAAAGGAGGAAAAAGTAAAGTAGTAGGAGGCTTAGCTTTAGAGGAGGACTTCGAACGAGGTTTTTTCCCTATATCAATCGAATCAGTAGGTGCTAGCCCACGTAACCTATCTCCAACAAAAACTTCCCCAATAGTTTTTTTGGGTCCTAAAATCTTACTTAATAGTTCTCTTTCCCACAAACTTAAAGAGTTAAAAACACTTAGACAGTAAATTTTTAACTTACGGGTGAGTGAAGTGTCCTTTTCCTCTGAGATGTCCTCCGAGTTGAAAGGCAGGGTCTCTAGATTACCATCTTCATCCACTAATCTAGAGACTGTATCTTCAGAGTCTTCCTCAGATGTTCCTTTCTCCTCACTAAAACCCCGATTAAGTGTACATTTATCTCTCAGGTGCCCTGTCTGCCTGCACTTGGAACATCTGAAAGGCAGACCTAAATAATCCAGCCTCTGTGTGAATAAGAAGTCTCTCCACTCTATTTCTAACACTTCTGATAAACCCGCATGGGTATTTATCTCCACTAAAACTTTTGCCATTTTTTTATCATTTGAATACATCCTTGCTTCATCTACCCCAATGAAATGTCCCAAACAATGTTCAATCGCTTTCAATGCACTAAGAATCCACAATTGTGATGGCAGATTTGGAAGAAGCACCCACAGGTGCCGAAAACTAAAATATTCTGTATTCGGTTAAAACCAAATCTCCAACGTTTTAACATTAAACTTCTACCATCCATTTGCCAAAAAACCTCCAGAATGCGATTTGTATCTTCCGGACTTTGAAAAACAAAGCCGAACCATCCCCGGGATAAGGAGATGAAGACTGGAGAGTATCCTAGAAAAGGAAGCCAGTTCTTCTGTACCCATTCTTCCAACTGTATTCAAATATGAGAGCGATAAGCCATCCTAGCAACTACAACACAAAGCACCAAGTTGCAAGATTCCTCCAGAGCAACATCTGCTCCCATCACAAGCCTTCTCCTATGTCTTTTTGGTTTCTAAACTTTAGCAAAATGCTTTGCCTTAAACAAACTAACCTTAGGGGAGGTCGAGAGGGTCTTAAGGTTGTTTTTACACTGGACTCCACTGCTCAACTTAGTAGTCTCCACTTTGTAACAACTCTGGTAAAACTTTGGTGAAGGAGATAGACTTATGTCTTGATTAGTACACTTCTGAGATGGATTCAGTGCTTCTGCCCACATGTTATGAGAAGGGTTATTCGATATCTGTGATGTGCTTCCCAATCCCCAAGAATCATTAAGAACATTTAAAGGTCGATCGATGTTCTTATTTAAAGCACTTAATGTATCAATCTTTTCAAAGAAACCATCCCTAGCCCATTGCTCCTCGTCAACCGCGTTAAGCAGAGCGTTGACCTCATCCTCCATGATGGAGGGTACTCAAGACAACCAAAGGGCTCCACCAAACTTCCATTCAAATCACTGATCACTGTGTTCCACGAAGAAAACAAAAACTAATCATAAAAGATAGTCCTATATTCCAAAGGAAAGAAGGTGTTCTGGAAACCTGTTAGTGAACATAGAAACCTAGTAAGAAAAAGTCCTGGAAAAACTTGCCACTAAAAACAGAAGATCCCGGAAAAACCTGAATCTAAGGAAGAAAAACTTCTACTAGGAACCAAGGAGCATCATCATCTCCTTACTAAGTAGACTCCACCGATTCTAGCCACTAAATGTATGGAATGCAATGGGATTCCTCCATTAACCCAAGGAAAACCAAAAATGAAAAACAACTAAACCATCCATTACTAACCTCGCCTATCCGTTAGTCAACCCAAAAAAAACCTGCGAACACAAGCATTGTGACCTCCCGTTGTGGAACCCTAGTGGCCACCATGTTCGCGAGCTCCTCACCTTTTAAGTGCATTCATAAACCTAAAAACTCTTAAATCACATTTGTAAATAAACAATATTACAAACAATTTTAAGTGCATTCATAAACCTAAAAACTCTTAAATCACATTTGTAAATAAACAATATTACAAACAAGATTACAATTTGTGTAATGAAATTACACACTCTGAATTCAATCTTAATAACAAAAAAAAAAACTATGAAAACCACCTAATTAGCTTTTAGTGGACTACTTAATTGATGAGAACTTGGAAGTTTCATCAGCCTATCCCATTTTTGGAAGCCTTAATTGATGTGAAGTTTCATGATGGGAAGTTTAATTGATGTGAAGTTTCACGAGCATATTCCATTTTGGTTCAATGAGAGATTGACAAAATTCTATGGACCTATCCACATCCCCAAAACGGAACATGTGACTGTTCCAGTAACCTCTTAAAAGCGACGCGTGTGAATCAATTGCTATTTTTCCCGCAATTACGGACGGTCTACGTTTGAGCGCATCTATGTCGGTTGGGATGGGGAGAGACACATAGAAATAGTAGGTCGGCAGAGATTTTTCAACTCAGAACAGAAGGGTAGAAGAGTGGAGAGCCGAGCTGGGACGAGGGATTGGTCATGTGTTTGTTTGTATGAATACGAGGGATTGGAATTTGGCTTCACCTGCAAGGCTTGATAGATGGTTTAAGAGTTGTAAGAGAGGATTAACGACGCCCCTTCCCTCGTCCATGGAGACGTTTGCATTACCGTCAGGTTTTAGGTTCCATCCCACGGATGAGGAACTTATCTTCAACTATCTCAAGGGCAAACTGAAAAATGGCCTCAAAGCATCAGAGGTCGAGGTTATTCCCGAGGTCGACCTTTACAGATGCGAGCCCTGGGACTTGCCTGGTAACTTTAATTTCTTTTTCTGACGGACAAATTCATGCGTTCTCGCTAAACAGTTATAATTCGAGTATGTTTTTGAACTAATTTCCCTTGGGGACTAGTTCTCATTGGCTGCTTTCACTAAATTTCAGACTTAATTTTGAATCGTGAATGGCCATTAGGTGGGGTTTAACATATGGTAGACTGGTAAGTGGACTGGCGAGCTCAGCTGATGCAAGTAGTTGACCGTGTTAAAAGTAATTTTGCAATTGATGGTCCATGGATGATGTAAAAGTAGATTTCAGTAGTAGCCTACCTGTTAATGTATTCGACTCACTAATTTAAACCCTCTAACAGTAGGTTATCGGAGCAGAGGATATACCCACTCTAACAGTAGGTTATCGGAGCAGAGGATTTACCAGCAGGGTATAGGAGCAAATGCGATATTATTAAAGTACCGTATTGGATTGTGGCAGGCATGCGTTGCACAAGTTTTCAGCACCCTCATAATTGCTTTATGGGAGGTTGAGGACTCACAAGGGATTGGGGATTGGCAAGGCATCTGTTGATGCAGGTCAATAGTAAATCCGCAACAAAGTATTGCTTTAGAAGTAAGCAGTAACAGCGATGGAACATTTGAGGACTGCAGCTGTTCACTACCTCTCGCGGCTGCTATTGGAAACTGAAGTGATGTGTTTAATTTCCATTATTATCAGTGTCGGTATCAACTATGGTGGCTTACTATGGTGGCTTACTGCTACTTGTGGCTGTTCTTGTAACACAACTGTAAATGAGGCACAAATATATAAAAGGATTGTAGAGTCTTTATGACAGATCTCACCAAATCCCCTATCTGTTGCAAAGACTCAACATTCCCTTTATACATGTATGCCTCATTTACAGTTGCTTTACAAGAACAGTCCCAAGTAGCAGTGGGCCACCACCATAATTTATACAGACACTAGGAGACACTAGGAGTAATGGAAATTGAACATATCACTTCAATTTCCAATAGCAACGGCAAGAGGTAGTGAACAGTTGCAGCCGTTAAACGTTCCATTGCGGGCGATTACTTCAACTGCAATACTTTAGTGCAGATTTACTATTGGCCAACATCCACAAATGACATTGCAGATGCTGTGCCAATTCGCAACACCTTCATCCGGAGCTGTTCCTTTGCAGATCCTCAACCTCCCATAAAACATTTTTTCGGGTGCTGAAAACAGTTTGGCAACACGTCTTCCCCAAATCCAATACAGTGGTGCCACAAGGTATCTCTGTGGGTACTTTTATTATCCCTATCAAAAATTCTGCATAACTTTGTTGAAGTGTTATTATTTCACGCACAGTAAATATTAACCTAAATCATATCATAACTCATAAGAACAACACAAAAGAAGCTAGTGTGTGGTGCATTGAGTACTAAATATTCAATAAACTCAAACGATGATACAATGTGTGATATGATATAATGTACTGATGATCGAAACAACCATGTATATATATGGGTTGTTGTTTTTTCACCAAGACCATCAAGTCCATATGGCATCCACGTGGATCCTTCAATGGAAATGCGGTACGGATAAAAATTGAAATATTCCAACAAACTTCAGCAAAAATACATGATGTAAATATGAAGACTCTGAATTTTCAACAATCCCAACATATGGGTAGTTCAAACTAAATTTCAACATATGGGTAGATCAAACTAAATTTCAGAAATAATAGTCCATGAAATAACTCAAGAAATACCTTAACTGGCAAGGTTCAAGTAAATCTCAAAAGTGGGATTCAGTCTAACCTGTTTAATAACTTTAAATATATATTATGATCTGTTCATACTTAATAATTCTTTTATAATAACCGGTAATTTATCACATTAGTGCCAATCTTGTTGCAGAGTAATGTCAGGCCTGATACATCTTAATCGGACACATTAGTCTTCACATTAGTTGGCCCCTTTCATGCTTATCTTAAATGTGCAGGGACAGTCGACAGAGACATAGAATGATAGACAAAATGCAACCTAGCCAATCTTAAATTCATGTCTTGTTCAAACTGAATGGTGTTAGTTTTATCTGGTTGCGCTGATTTGTTCTCCTTCAACTGTAGTACATTCAACAGAGATTGCAGTGCTGGAGAGAGGGCGCACATGTGAAGGAGATCTTCATGGGGAGGCAAGTTGCGTTACAGGCGTTCTCTGCTATTTTGGTTTGTTGGAGTTACAGAGCATTAATGATGTAGGGTGCATGCTTGAGGGCATCTTCTATTCCAGGAGGGTGCAGATCCCCATGCCTATGAATTGCATTAATTATGGGGGCGACACAGTTATGGAGGCGCATTCATGAGGGAGCATCCTCCATTTGAGGGAGGCATATTTGTGATGGGGGTTTCATCCTCATCAGTGGGTGCACTATTATGGGAGGTTCATCTCAAGCATTATGGCGCATTAATGGAGGAGGTTACTCTTCTTATTGTGGCGCATTCCTCAAGGGTGTGGTTGTTGTGGTCAAGGTTGAGCACCCCACTCACAGTTATGGTTTTCTTTCAAGTTTCAGTTGTAACTCCCTCATTCACCTTCTGCTATGAAAGAGAAGGTTCGGTCTCTAGTCGTATTGCTTGATGTGTTTTTCGAAGTGCTACATAGTGTATTGCAACATGCTTGTGAGAAGCACTATATTCTATGCAATCTGATTTTCTGCAATAGAGATATGTGATTGCTGTTGGACACTGTTCTCGTTGTCTTGAATTTTCAGATTGATGTTTCATGTAGACCAGGGCCTAATTCATCCATTGTTGTGATAGAGCTTATAGTATTCAGGGTTTGCACTCTTGATTTTACAGTACTGGTTTTAGTAGTTGCAGATTTGAGATTTTGATAAGCGGGTTGCCGGGTACCAAGTTTTCAGATTAGTAGCCATAGGTTTTATTCTATGAGAGCAGTTATGATTCTATGAGATGAAAATTCAACATGGTATCAGAGCTGTACAGCTGAAGTCTTCCGACCAACATACAGAGAAGGCCGCTGCCCGTGAGAGGGCCCTGCTATTGGAAGATTTCAGTGGGTGTGATGCCCAGAAATATCCAGTGAGTGGAGCGATCTGTGCCTGACTGAGACGCAGGGACTTGTGAGGCGTTGAGCTCCAGAGATTGAAGTTGCTTCATGCCTGAGAGAGACTGTTATTGTTGATGCCYGTGATGGGTGGTTTGAACTAGTGATTGTTTGATTTTTTTTGTGAGTTGTGTAAGGAGTTGCGGGAATGGCTACCTTGATAGGTCCTCAAGAGGGTGGCTGTTTAGAGGGCACTTCAAACTTAACTCCTTGGAAGTGCAGACTACATATGCTATTGGAGGATGAGGACCTTTGTAGAATAGTTGAGGGAAAGCAACAGTTCGTACAATGCCAATAGTTGGTTGACTATTAGAAGAAAGTTTCCAAGACGAAGAGAATTATCCTTGATCTTGTGAAGGACCATTTGATTCCTCACATTGTGGGAAAGTCACTCAAGGAGATCTATGAAGCATTGACATCCTTGTACCAGATTGTTGACATGTATCATAAACTACTATTAAAGAATTAACTGACTCATACACATATGAGCAAGACAAACACTCTGTATCTAGCTATCTGATGAAGATTACCAAGCTTAGAGACCAACTCTTTGCTATCAGTATGAAGGTAGAATATGAAGAGTTACCAGCCTGTTGCTCTAAATGGGTTCTCACTAGCATGGGAAATCTTTGTGTAGGGTGTCTGTGCATGTAAACACACTCTTGGATTTTAGAAGCTTTGGGATGATTTCGTCTAGGGAGAGACAAGGCGAGAGACCTTGGTAGACATAGTTGAGGAAGTGCAAGATTTAGCACTCATAGGGAAGATGAAGAAAGGTGGACAAAAGAAAGGACATAAGAAGGGTAAGAAAGAAGAGAGTTGTTCATCTCATTCTGAGAAGAAGGCATGAGCCATGTGACATGTTTTAGATGTCACAAGAAGGGACATTATTGAAGCCAATGTTTAGAGAAGAAAGGGAAGTAGTAGCAAAAGCAATTTGTAGGGAGTGTGGAAGCTAGAGTGAATGAATTGGTACCCAAGTTGGTGACATCCTTCTCCATAGTTTCTTGTTTGTCGATCGATACCAGTGGTAGTGTTGGATGGGATGTGGACAGTGGAGCGTCTACACACATGACCTTCAAACATAAGATGTTCAACAAGTTTTAGGAGCAAGGAGGAGGCATGGAAGTGGAGTTGGGCTATGATGCTATCTATCCAATGACTAGAAGGGAGCCGTCTCATTTTGAGTGCCCTCTAGTGATGTTCTTGATTTAATTGAAGTTAGGTTTGTTCTCGGCTTAACAAAAATCTTTTTTTAGTTTCAAATAGCACATATAGGAAATGTGTAGTTGAGTTTGAGGATCAACAATGCACCATCAAAGATTGTAGCCAAAGTAGTCCTCGGGTTTTTGCTAGAGGTGTGTGGGAAGGAGGCTTTTATAGGCTATTTGCTGATTCAGTGTAGTAGAAGGCTCTAGTGCACAACGATGGCAAATTGGGTGAGTTGTGGCATAAGTGCTTTGGCCACTTGCACTATGGAGCCCTTCCTCTCTTGAAGGATTTGGTGTAGGGACTACCAGACTTCAAGATTGAGAAGACTAGAGTGTGCAAAAGATGTGCACTTGGGAAACATTCAAAAGCTGCATTCCATCCAATGAGCAAAAATTAAGAGAGATTCTTGACTTGATTCATTTATATGCGTGTGGACTTGTGTCCTCTTCGGCTTACCTAATCTATGTTCCATCATAATGAAAGACAATGGTGAGTAGAGATGTGAAGTTTGTGGAGGATGGATGGTTCTCCAAGTCCTAGGAACCTTCTATAGAGATTGGAGAAGGGGAAAAAATTGTTGTCCCACTTGTTGATCCAAAAGAGCAAGAAAAATTATATTCAAATCAACCTAGTTCAAGTGAAGGAATTCAGACCTCTAAACCTGCTAGTACAACTAGAAAGTTGAGATGACTTACATAGACATTACATGCAAGAGCAAGTAGGAGCACCAAGGACATTTTTGGGCAAGTCACCCCCCACAAAGTTTCCTACTTATCTTGCACTAATGTCGTCCATTCTTGAGATAGAGCCTTCCATCTTTCAAGAGGTAGATGCAGAGCAAGTATGGAGGGATGCCATGCCATAGGAATGCAATTCCATAATCAAGAATGATGTCTGGGAGATTGTTCTAAGACCTAGTGTGAAGTCAGTGATTGATTCTCGATGGGTATACAAGATAAATCATGTGATTGATGGGAGCATTGAGAAGTTCAAGGTCAAATTTGTTGCTAGAGGGTTCTCTCAAAAAGAGGGAGTTGATTATGATGAAACCTTTTCTCTTGTTGCTACCATTATGTCTATTGCATCTTGTTTTGGTTGGCCACTTTTTTGGATGGATGTAAACACTGCTTTTGTGGATGGAGTGATTGACGAGGAAGTATACATAAATCAATTGAGAGGGTTTGAGGTGCATGGGCAGGGTAACCATGTGGGTAGATTGAAGAGGGCCCTTTATGGGTTGAAGCAAGGGCCATGAACTTGGTACTCTAGGCTAGATAGGTACTTGTTGAATCTGGGCTTCTCCAAGACTTGTGCAGATTTGAATCTTTATTATTTGTATGATGGGACTAATTTGCTTGTCTTGTTGATGTTTTTATATGATTTGATTCTTTCAAGGAGTTTTGAGAAGCTCATTGTGTGGTGCACACAAAAATTAGCCAGTGAATTTGATATGAAGGACATTGGTCTTATGCATTACTTTTTGGGGCTAGAGGTATGGCAGGTTGCAAGGCAAGTATTCCTTGGTCAAGGGAAGTATATTGTGGAGATTGTGAAGAGATTTCAAATGTTTGATTGTAAACCCTTTGCTACACCTATGGTACCAAATTTTAAGTTAACTTGTTTTGAAGACATTCATTTGGTTGATCCTACTTTTAGTTGATTGGGTCCTTGATGTACTCAATGAATACTAGGCCAAACATTTGCTTTGTAGTGTGTTATCCTATGAAAATGCAAGGATCATTCCACATTTCCACGAGATTTCCTCTCTCGTTTAGCACAACAGAAGATCTTTGGAGTTCAATATCAACCACAGGTTATGGGAAGAGGTTTGGAGGCATGCACCTTGTTCTAGCTTGCTTGGGCACTTCTCATCACCCAATTCAAGGACAAAGGTGTGGAGAATTATTAATGATGGAGGCTTGTTGGGAGACACTTCATGAGGTTCCACTAGGTACACTTGACACTCATTTGAGGCAAGGTTATATGGCTTATATTACCTTTTGTTGCGTCATTGATGGAGAGGCTTTTTCCTAGGTTGAAGCCAAGGTTCGGATGTGAGCAAAGAAAACCCTAGAAGATAAACACCCTACCTGAACAAGTGCCCAAAGCATGATTAATGGTGAGGTGAAGGTCAAAACACAAGCCCAAGGAGAAAACGCCCTAGTTTGTAAGAGGTCCAAAGCATGACATATGGTTGGGAAAGAGGTCAAAGGAGCAAATGCCCTACCTTGGAGGAGGCTCGAAGCATGACATGTGGTAGGGAAAGGAGCTGCCTAAAATGGTGCCATGTGACACCAAAAAACATTTTTATGGTCAAAGGAGGTCCCTTGAGGGCGTTGCACATTATTCGAGGTGTATTCCACATATTTGGAGGAGAGCCCTTTGCATGAGGAGTTGCCATGCGGCATGGTTGACATGGTCCAAGCCCTTGAACAAAGAAGTAGTGCATACTCTAATGAAATAGAATGTTGACAAGTGGCAAGTGGACCTATGCAAAAGTAAGAGGTCCCAAAGACAATTGTATCTATAAGCCAAAAGAGGTCAAATGAAACATCATATTCACTTAAGAGGAGGTGCACTAGGGTTTGTGAGCTCTCAAAGAGATGCGCTAGGGTTTTTTATAGGCTTTAAACACCTATGAAGAAGCTCTAGGTGGGAGGACAAGATTTATGGATTAAATTATCATTTTCTGCTCTATAAACCCTAAAAAGGACTAAACACTAATTTAGGAGGATTGAAGCTTATAAATAAAGGAGGATTTCATTTGCTAGAGGCGCATGGTTGGAAGATGGGGAGTACCCCTTCAAGATTAGTTGAATATATTTGGGAGGATTGGAAGGAGGACATACTTAATGTGAGGTTTTCCATCTCTTCTTTTCATGGATGATTGGGGTTTTTGCAAGAATTACCATGGTTTTTGTTGCTGAAATAATCTTTGGAGAAGGGCTAGTTTATCACATGAGAAGAGATTAGGGTAGAGGTTGTAAACTCTCCCTAATCCTTGATGTAACCTTGAATTATTGGAGGATTTGGTGTTGTAATTTTATGGTTAGGTGAGACCTATTTAGTCTGCTTGATCTTGTTGTGAAATCAGATTTGAAGAAATAATATATTTTTGGTTGTTCATTCAATAAGAAGGCTATCCTACTTTGTCTACTTCATATAGGGTTTCGTAATATGGTTGTTCCTTATTTGTTTAATGGTTGCATGTTATTCTTGGTTGTAATTTTATGGTTGTGATGGTGCATCTTGTATAAGGTCTCTCACTTATTCTTGCATAATTTGAAAATATGTTTTGGACTAATTATTATGGTGCATCAATGAATGGATTAATTATGTCTTCTTCGTCATATTCAAACCCCTTGCTCTTTGATCTTGACTCCATTGCCCAATTGGATAGACTCTGGTCTTGGTAGTCAACTATCCCTTTATATCTAAAGAATATCATAGACTTCTTTTCTAGGGTTCCCCCCTTTGTTGGAAAAGAAGTGACTCCATAGCTCAAGTAGGTAAGGCATTGTTCTCCCTTTCACTCATCACCCGATCCCTCCTTATTTTATCCTTCTTTCCATCCACATTGTTGCTACGTTCTCTTTACTCCCACTCCTATTACACGAAGTGAACCTACTTAACCATTATGTATACCCCCCTTGACTTAGGTCCTTCCTTTGTCTAAAGTGAGAGGAGAGTTGGTGAAGTGATAGTGGCCAACCTCTTGAGTTCCACACCTCTTGAGTTCCACAAGGCTAACATCCATTTTGGGGACTTTAAGCTAAAGGTACTAATTTGTGTGGTAACATAGCCCATTGTTGTTTACTGTGCTAGTCGGAGGTGCATTAGGTTTTCTGAGAATCCCCATGCTTTTGGATTGTATTTATAATGGGGTTTACATAGTGATGTAAGCACATTCATTAGGGAGCATCTTCCATTTGAGGGAGGAACATTTATGATGGGAATTTTATCCTCATTAGTGGGTGCACTATTTTGGGAGATTCCTCTCAAGCATGATGGCACATTAATGAAGGTGGTTACACTCCTTAGTGTGGTGCATTCCTCTAGGGTGTGGTTGACGTGGTCAAGGTTGAGCGCGCCACTCCTAGTGAGAGTTTGTTTTTAGTTGTAACTCCCCCATTCTTCTCATTCTATAAAGGAGAAGGCTGGGTCTCTAGTTAGTATCGCATATTGCAACATGCTTGTGAGAAGCACCATATTCTATGTAATCTGATTCTTTGAAATAGAGATATGTGATTGATGTTGGAGGTTGTTCTTGTTATTCTAAATTTTCAGATTGATGTTTCATGTAGATCATTTCTAACTCATTTGTTGTTGTGATCTAGCTTATGGTATGTAGTGTTTGCACTCTTGAATTTATATTATTCGTTTTAGTAGTTGTAGATCTGAGATTTTGATATGCGGGTATAAAGTTTTCATATTAGTAGCTATAGGTTTTATTCTGAGTGAAGATCTGATTATATAAAAAATTGACAAAGGGTTTGAATATCCTCAACTAATTGATAGTAACCATCATCTAACCTATTGATTGCCTATGATGTGATGTACTTGGGTGCTCCCCTTGGACATTGGGGTACTCAATTTGAAATCCCTTCTTCTAGTAACCAACTATGAGGTTGAATTCTACCTCTAACAACAATATAGCCTCGAATTCATATACAAATTAAATAACAACGTAAATAACAATGCATATTTTAGAGTCGTTCATAGGGAAAATTTTAAGAATCCATAATTATGTTGAAGTGTAGAAACTTTGGCGAAACTTACAAATTTTTAAAATGCCAACTATAATATGTTTGGCGACATTTTTGTAAAAATATTCAAATTTCTATGGATTTGGCGATCCATAGATTAATATAATTTTATCCTAAATAAACTGGGTGAATCGTTTTAAGAAAAAATGGAAATTGGCGGATCTTTTTTTGGAAAAAAACATGGAAAAGTAGCACAAGGGCGAAATTTAGCCTCTTAAATTTTCCCTCGTCATTAATTACACATTTGAATCCACGGAATCACACAACATTTACAAATAGAAAGCATTCCACACTAAGATAGATATGAGTGCTTATATGTAATTAAAACCAAGTCCATCAAACTAGTTGTCGGGGAGCAATTCATTGCCCAACCATAGGAATTATTGATGGATTCCACCCCTAAGCTAGACCATGATACCACTAGGGAAAATGAAGCTCCTATAGGGCTCTAATCCCACTCGACCCAAACCCATTACTCTCTTGACATAGCCATTCTGCTCACTACGAAGCGCTCTAGGATCTCATCCAACCATTAATCAACCATGACACTTCCTTTCATTGCCCTACATCGAAGGAACATCTTCCCTTTCCCTACTCAACAGTCCCTTGGGGATCTTCTTCCCTTCTAGTGCTCTTCAGTGGAGGCAAAAGGAGTCCAAACTATTGGTTGCCTTTTTGGAATGACCTAGAGGAGAAACACTTGGCCCATAATAGTGAATGAATAACTCTAACAAGGTTGCAGGTTTAGTGGTGTTTGCTCAGCGATTGTAGACATTCCAACCATGTTTTTCCCTCAAAACCATCCAATTTTCTCTCATATTCTTAGCAACAAGTCCCCAACTTCCACAAGCTCTTACCAACCACAAGTCCATGGGATTTTCTTGCCATTTACATGGATGCCAACTGTTGTGTACATAGGTTCTTTAATAAATTAGAGACGGAAATGCTAATGGGAGAATGGAAGAATGATTCAGGAACAATAAAGAATGAAAAATTGAAGCTTCCCCCAAGAATTTGCACAAGGCATGCCTTCCTTGCATAGGGAGTGTTACCTCCCGAACTCTCACTTATATGTGTACAAGTCCCAAGCCCAAAGTGGAAACCCAATGGCAACCTAGAGGGGCTACCCATTGTCACCTCAATAACTTCCTCTCTCACTTTAGGTTGGCTCTTCTCTGACAGAAGGGGGGTATCTCTTAGTTAGGATTGCTAAGACTTATGATAAGGAGGCCCAAGATGATGTGAAGAGATAGCTTAGCAAAACATTGTTTTTTGTAGCATGTAAAATAATGCGGTGTTGGAGGACAAGGGACTAGTGCCTATCCAATGTTGGGAAAAATGGAGTCAAAAGGTCAAACTAAAGAGAGAAATTTTATGAATGGTTTAAGACAAATAGAGCCATGCCATAGTAAGCCTTGTTATTAAATGATGTAGAAATAAACTTGGAGGGGACCTTAAAGGTGCCACACTCAAACAACAGTATGAGGGTGCTTCCTACAATGAAGTGTTAACCCAACAATAACTCTTAAAAGATGATAGGTGTAAGATAACACATTCAGAAATAAGACATCAAGGAGATTAAAAGGGGAAAAGAACCCTCACATTAAACCCTTCAAATGTGGTAAATATACCCTTCCCTCTTGGCCTCTCAAGTATGTTCTTTGCAAGTAACTTCTAACATCAATAACAACAATTAAAAATGACAACAAGCTTCACATATGAATAGAGAGAACCCTTGAACTTTACATTATGTCTTCCAAAAGATATACAATGAGGCTCCAAGAGGAGAGACTCCTTGAAAATCCAACCAAATCTAAAATGAGGAAGGGCTACTCTTTATATAGAGTCTAACATAACTTTCTTTACAATAAGATATGATTATTTTCCTAGATCCACTACTCTCTCCAAGAATAATGATAAGATAGTCTCGAAGTCTTCTAGATCCATTCTTTTCTCCAAGGGAAAATAATAAAATATAAGACTCTTCAACGACTTTTCCCAAAAATAGCCAAAAGTTGTTTTAGATCCACTTTTTCTCCAATGAATAACATTAAAATAACAATATCTCATAACTAACATGACAAGTTGACAATGCATAAAATAATAAGGTAGCTATGTCACATGTGGCATCTCCAAGGTGGACGCCTCCTTTAAAAATAGCCTCGGAATACGCAAAGCTTTGCTCTATGTGCAAGGCGTCCTCCACCATGTGCATAAATTAATTTCACTCTTCCCAAATAACCAAAATGCTCAAGCAACAAAGGTTGGATGTTCTTTAAAAAGTTGGTCAAATGTGGTGAGGATTTTAAGGTGGTAGTTTTGTAACCACCATAACTCGCTCATTATTTGGTCAGAATTTCTATTATGACCACAATTAGGAAATCTTGCAGCCATTCTGCATTTTACTAGCACTAATCTGGCAACAATTTGGGCACTTTGTCAAAAGATATTTGTTCATGAGCTAGGCTGCCCCTCCAAAAGTGTATCTCATGGATAAGTGTGCAAGCAATGGTCCATTAGTTGTTAAAACAACTCCTCAAACATAGGGTGACCTTAACATGTGTGCCAAGGCATAGATCCATGTGCAAGGTTACCAAATTAATCCACTAGCTCCATAAAGCAAGGGGACAACCCCATAAAGCAAGCAAAATCACATGACCATGCCTCAACATGTGTGCAAATAAGAGGGAGTCAATGGAGCACTCCACTAAGAATGATACTTCAACTTGATCCATGTGCCAAGAGTATCCAATCAAGCAAAGGCGTCCACACAATGAGGCTCAAACCATGCTATACCATGTCAAACATAGCCATTGAGAGGGCCAAAAACCATCTAGAAATGAGTGAACAAGAAGACTGCTCTCCTCAAACAAGGAGTCCATCATGCCAAGATCTCATCCTCGTGCCAAACCAATCCATAAGCACTAGGGCGTCCATCCAGTGTAGCCAAGTTTCATCCAATATTGTTAAGAACCAAATACTGAATACAAAAGCACCACAACAGATATACAAGAACAATATGCAAAATCTTCTTTATTACTATCAACCCTTGAGGTAGAGAAACACCATACAATGGATCCTATTATGGAAGGGATCCTTTCTTGTTCACTTGCCTCTTCGAGGGGGCAATCTCCTAATGAGCTTCAGCTCCAAATACAATACTTCTCTTCATGTCTCATTACATTGCTTGAACTCCTTTATATAGTGCTACCATCACCTAAGAACATTCTAGAGGAG